>JAVANC010000006.1:50555551-50630553 GCA_033319125.1 Parnassius glacialis | reverse complement strand
GCCTCAAACACAGGCGCAAAGTAATCAGCCTTTCAGTTCTTTACAGGATGCATTTCGGAGTGTGGTGCGCAGGAATTGCATAATTTAATTTCTCCCTGTCCCTTCCACTGCCGGACACCAGACGTTCAGCCAGTCTCCACCCTTTTGTTGTTGACTTATAATAATAATGTCCTCCAGACCGAATTTCGGCCACGGCGGCCAATTTCAACGGGAGACTAGCCATCTGCGATGGACAGGATTATAGTGCCCAAGTGTATGCGCAAGCACAGGTGCACTCTCTATTCCCTCACTCTCATAGTCCGATGGGACGGTAAACCGACACGAACGGAGAGAGATCAGGCGCAGGACCAACGGCTTTACGTGCTTTCCGAGGCATTTGGGTAAAACACCGCCAACTTCTGACTCAGGCAGATACTGAGAATTTCTTGATGGAAAAACTCAATAACTGATTTTTGGTCCGACCCGGGATTCGAACCCGGGACCTCATGATCAGCAGTCGCACTACTACAACCACTAGACCAACGAGGCAGTCAATCGAGTTGACTTACCACACATTCAAACCAAACGGTTTGCTACATCGTTCGTGACGCGTACAGCAAAGGAGTGGAATAAGTTGCCAGCTTTCATCCGATTACAATGTGGGTGTTATTAAGGCAAGAGTGAATAGGCTTTTGTTAAAACAGTGCGCTTCACCATTTTAGGGTACATCACCACTAACTTAACATCAGGTGGGATTGTTAGTTAAGCGCTGGCTTAGTATAATATAAAAAAAAACCATTTTACTTGTCATGGTATAAAAAAAATGTATCGATGCTACTATGGATAAGATTATAAAATGGTAGGTATAATACTCTAATGACTATAAGCACAAAATAATATTCATATATTTTCTGAACTAGAACCGAACACAATTATTAATTATTATTCTTGAGAACGTTATTATTTGCTCTAAAACAGGTTTTTCGTCACAGTTTCGGATAGATAAGCGTCGTTAATAGATTTGTAAAATGCGAGTGAGATAAATATTTACACCAATGGCAAGCATCAGTGGAACAGGTAGTGACGATATTAGAAATTTGTAGCAAGACAAAAAGTTACGAGTGGACTCGATTAATAATTTAAAAACTGAACTGACCTGGCCTTTTTCTGAATTCTTTAACTTCTTTCTTATCATACCAATTCTATACACAGCGTTAGAATACGCTAATATGCACTTAATTAGTTGAAAGTGCAAATGCAACGCAAACGCTACTGTTATGTGGCAGAGACAAAAACTATTTTAAAAATAAATTTATTTAATAACTTTGAACTAACTTAAAATATAGTAGGTAATAATGGAATTGTATTGAGTAATCGAAATATTTGTTTTAAATAGTGTAGGAAGCTAGGAGATGAGGTAAAATATAAGGGAACTACATTGTTCTTGTTGTTATTGTTAACTTATATTAAACTATAAATATAGGTATTAGCATATAATATTACAATCGAATTAGTGTGGCTTCTATGTATAAAGTATACAGGTCTAAATTTAGAAAAATCGTTTCAAATTTAATCAAGAAATTTCTATTAAATAAATATAATAATAATTATTCCCTGTCCTACTATTACGGGACGCACCGCACATGGATTTTATAAACAGGACGTTTGTTTTTAAGCGTTATTTTTAAATTAAATACTTAGTACATCTTATTTCTGTCGCTATCGTTTTCGCCGTTCTTATAGTATAAAATATTTAATCAGACGTGTAGATCCAACATATGGTAAACCAGCACATGAAATTGCTATTAACAGTTCATTGGTGTAGGCGGAGATTGGATAGGAATTGGCTCGCGTGTGAAGCGCTTAGACTCTAAGCCACCACGGGCCTCTTCTTCTCAAATTGTGTCGGGAATAAAAATAAATAATTCAAATCTAAAGTAAGTAAGTAAGGGTAAGAAGGTTAACTTAGACTTCAAGACGTCTAACACCTTATCTAAAACCTTATTAGAATAATGCCTCCACTCTGCCGTGGGATTTATATATTATATATGGGTTGGAAATCCCACCAAAAACATAAACTGTCATAGGCCTTATCGTCAGTTCAGATCTCAACTATTCTATCGTAAAGTCGACAAACCCAAACGTAGTTAATACCGTACGTGAACCCTTTTAAACTCATGTTTTTGTGATATTTTTTTTTAACTTATATTTATTAAATGTTGAACATTTTATGTATTTCAAAAATGTTTCTGTGTATACGTCCAACGATCTGCTTTGATGCAAAATTTCAAGCTTCAAGCAATTTATTAGAATTAATATCCACTATATTCCAATTTATTTGCACTCGTGCATTATCAAAAAAGTGTCGTTTACTGCTAAAAATAAAATCCCTCTTTGCAATATTCATGCTGAAATGGGACATTTTCCGAAGGTAGAAACATGTTTTTTAGAGTAAATTCCGCTGTAAATAAATTACAATGCTTGTTTTGCGGCATTAACTGATATATGGTGTTACATTTGTGGGCATGCTGGCACAGTAAAGGCGGTGACATATCCCTCTATTAAAATAAATTAGAATTAATTATTTTTGTTACCTGAGGTTTCTAATAAAATTGTTTTCAACACAATATTACATTACAAACTAATATTGTCTTTTATGCTATTTTTTATTGACATTCGTACCTAAATACCCAGAGTGTTGAGGATAAGATCGCATTTTAATCCTTATCACAGCCAGCAAAGCGGCTCATTCTCAGAATATACTGCAAACAAGCTAGAGACTATTAACGGACGAGAAACATGATTTCCGGAGCGGTTTCCGGGGTGCGCATAAAGAAAACTTTAAGCAGTCACTAGATGCGGTTTTATTCGTTGGTGCCCAGCGGGCGGACTCTAGATTTACCGACGTAATTTTGGTAGGAACATGAATATATTTTAATAGAACTGCGTTTGCGTAAAGAGTGCTTTTTAGAGCCGAGCTTTAGTCATTTAAACTGAACTAATTAAGTATTTATCCACACTACGTTTAACTATAAATACTATTTATGTAAGTCAAATGTATGTTTGTATTTCTATATCTTATGCCAATAACTAATATAATTTAAAGGTGCTAAAACAATACGTATCGAAAAATTAAAGCTCCGAATTCATAAGATTATTTATTTTTTGCTTCAAAGTTGAGTTCTTTTTGCTCTTCAGTTGATTTTTTTACTTTTTTGAAAGTAAAGTAAAGTAGAGTGGACTATGAAATATCAATCGTGGCAGTGTAATGATACCTACCATCCCATAACATCCCGTGGGTGTCGTAAGAGGCGACAGAGGAAAACAAATCAGGAGATGGGCAGCAGTGTCTTCCCAATAACGACTAAAAGTTAAAAAAAAGCTGCGGTTGCCATCCCGCTTGTCAAGCGTGACAACTATGGCAAATATTCCCGCTATGAGGCAATCTGTGGGAAGGTCTATGTTCAGCAGTGGACTTTTATAGGCTGATTATTGTCGATTTGATTATAATCGCTCTGTGCAATAAAATCATTGGACATACACGATAATTAATTTTCTATTTTATTATATTAGTTGTAAGTAATTTTATAACTCGGACTAGATGCATGCAAAAATGAACATTAAAAAGTATTCTACTCGACTAATACTAAACTTGTTGCCTCAGCCTTGCAACTTTACAAGGCGCAGGTTCGGCCTCACATGGAATACTGTTCCCATCTCTGGGCAGGGGCTGCCCAGTGCCAGCTCCTTCCACTTGACCGCATCCAGCGCAAAGCGGTTCGAATCGTCGACGACCGAGTTCTTTCCGATCGGCTTGACTCATTGGCACTGCGTAGAGTTGTTGCATCTCTTTGCGTATTTTATCGCTTCTATCACGGGAAGTGCTCTGAGGAATTGCTCGGACTAATTCCAGCCGCCCAATTTCACCATCGCACATCGCGGCAAAACTCGCGAAACCATCCATACGAGCGCTTTTCTTCTGATTTGCTCAATAAAATAGCAATATTTAAGGCTAGCTGAGAGGTGTAGCCTAATTCTAGATAGCCTATGCTATTTTTCGTGATATATTATCATAGCTATAAAATACAAAAATATTTTTTTGAAATCGGAATGAGATTAACGTCTTTATACAAACAAAAAACTCGTCCGCTTTTTTAAATTACAGTATCGATTCAAAATCATTTTAAGTTTTTAAATTTTGCAGTCATTTTAGCAAATGTTAAGACAAGAAAGTACGTCATACCTGCACCGAAAAAGCTTTCCCTCAACACACTATTCGATTTCATAAAGTTTAAGTGGCGATCAGCAAAGTTGTTTACAGCTGCCCTCGGGCGTCGGGTTCACTTATCAGTACGTTGGCCGAATGTCCATATTTTATTTTTCTTCCCAAAACTTCAGTTCTTGAGGGAAACACAGACGGTTCTATAAAATATAGCAATAATGACAGCCAGCCTATTTTCATTAATATTTTGTATTCCAGAAGAATGAACATTCAAAAAATTTTTGTTCCTTTTTAGGGCACCAGGTAATTGAATGAGAGTCGAACTGCCTCCTTACATACTCGGTAACCTAGTTTAAAAGTCAGGGCATCAAGTAATTGTATTCCGTGTTCAATAAATAATAATAATTGTTATCATATTAAAAATATGTTACTGTTTTTTTTCTTATTATTATATAACGAAATAAGGGGTATTTAATTTCTGCTTCCAACAAAAATATTACTTGAACTCCGTAAGGCTTCAAGGGTAATCGGTATAGATTATGAACATGATATTAAAAATCTGTCGCATCCGTGGTAATTCCGCGACATGTGCTTAAATCATGACGATGTTACATATTATTGAGCAACATTCGCATACTATTTTATGATATAAAAACTTAATATGTTTTTTTACGTTATAAAATGACTTTTTATTTCTAATCCAATAAATAGATTGTAATGAAGTACCTAAGTGTGAACTATCATGCAAGTAAACGAGCAAATTATTAACAAGTGTCGAAGGTCACAGGATGGCGAGCTCAAGAGCTACAAGTTCTGAGTAAGTTGTGTAGCTTACGTTTAAGAGGCACTTATTGTCAGAAAAAAAGTTTGTTATTCTAGAGTTAAATAGAGTAACTGCGTAAAGGGATATTCAAAGTGAACATAAAAATTATATTATTTCTATAATGGGATATTAAGTGTTATATACAGGGTTATTGTTCAAAGTCTAGCCAAATTTAATAATTAAGATCATAATATAAATACTGATACACATTCAATTTTTAAAAATACGCGTTAACAAGTTTTCTGCATTTATTTGAAAATATCCGAAATTCAATGTGATTTATGGGCAATATGGCGGCGCTCTCATCGTGCCACAAGCGAAACACATCGAACCCTTAATCGCGCTAACAAAGTTCCGAAGTTAAAAACTTTCCAGAGCAGGTGTTAATCCTCTTATCTATTATCTTTAACGCCTGCTTCAATCTTAGTTACTTTCAAACTACGTGAAAAGAGGCAACTGTCATTGGTATTCCCAAGCCAGGAAAGCCTTTTAACCTCCCCTCTAGTCATCGTCCCATTAGTCTCCTCAAGGCCATGGGTAAGCTCATTAAAAGAGTCATTCATAATCGAACGGGGCGCCATCTGTTTGCCACAGACGGTGACCCACTTGTCATCCCCCACCAATTTGGTTTCCGTGCGAAACACTCATGTCCCCAACAAGTTCACCGCATTGTGGAATATATCCTCAGCGGTTTTTATCCACGTCGACAAAAGACAACCGCGGTCTTTTTCGACATTGCCAAAGCCTTCGACCGAGTCTGGCACGAAGGCCTTATATTCAAATTATATAGAATAGGACTCTCCGATCGTCTAGTACGTCTCGTGGCCTCTTACTTACAACATCGTACCTTTCGTTTTAGACACGAAGGCACGTTATCATCTCAGCGCCCCATTAAAGCGTGTGTTCCTCAGGGATCAGTACTAGCTCCTGTACATCTTGTACACCAACGACATTCCAATCCCGTCGAATGGTGTACAACTCTCCCTCTTCGCAGATGAAACTGCGCTATACTGCAAAAGTAATGTGCTATCTTCCGCAAGGAACAAGATCCAAAGTCAGTCAACGACCTAGGAGATTGGTTCCAAAAATGACGCATCGATGTGAACCCGGAGAAGAGCTCCGCAGTTCAATTCGATATTAAAAGACGCCGTAACAGGAACAAGAAAAATATTCCACCAATTCGTATGTTAAGGACCCCTGTCCCCTGGCATACGTCAGCTAAATATTAAGGTGTCACCCTTGACTATAGGCTCACTTTCGAGCCTCATGTCAAATGAGTAACACGTCTAGCTCGTTTTTATCTAAGTAGGCTTAACAGTATGTTGGGCCGACATAGTAAAATGTCTTTAAGAAATAAGCGAACCCTTTATAAGGTTTGTATACAACCGGTAATGTCTTACGCGGCCCCCATATTTGCACACGCTGAACCTAAAATTATTAACGAACTCCAAGTAGTTCAAAACCTCTTCTGTCGTCGAGCTGCGAACGCACCTTGGTAAGTCCGTAATGCCGACCTTCATCCGGACTTAGAAATCCCAACAATTCTACAATTTATTAAAAAACTCTCTGAAAACTCCTTCAAAGTCTCAGAGTCGCATACTAATACACTCATTCGTGAGGCAGCTACTTATGCAGCCCCACTTCCCTCCCGCTATAGCGTCCGCAGGCCGAGAAACACTCTCTCGGACCCGCTTAATAAATTGTCAAACGACCTGCACTGCCTCCTGGCGGCTCAGGCCAATTCTAATTAAATTAAATTATTCAAAATTAATTTAACTTCGTAGGCACTCACTAAGCGGCTTGTAGCCGCCTGCGCCCTCTTTTTCCAAAAGAGAGTCGCTTTAGATACGGCATAAGAAGCTTTAAACAGCTGGTTGCCAGTCCCCAAAGGCGGTTTTTAGGGGGTATCACTTAGGTTCCCCTTGTAGGCAGTGAGTCCCCCATAACCACGATAGACCGGCTATCGTGGTATGCGTAATGCATTTTCCGCCTTCCTACGGGGTAGACCTTTTCCAATTGCTTCGGGCGCAAAAAAAACTGCCATTCGGAGCGTTCGCCGCGCCCCGCCAGACAGAACACTTGCCCGGTGGGAGATCTCCCCTTTCCCTTCCACCGGCTACAAGCAAGAACAGCGCTCGCTCATGTGTGTACGAGTCAATGCACGCAGCTTTTGCCTACTATTTATAACCTTAATGACACGCTCAATACTATGATTAAAATTTCCACCCCCAAAAGTGACAAAATATGGAATGAAGTGTTATATGTTACTATTTATACAACATTGAGATTGTGATATTACCTATTCCACTCAAAAGGATTAAATAATTTCATGAAGTCGTTGCTTCAATTTTTCAATACATTTTGTCATAGCATCTACTTCAGAATGTAATATTATTTTATTTATTTTTAGTTCCTTGAATTCGGCGCTAAGACAAAGTGTAAAGAAAAATTATTGCTCTGACTTCAGAATGTGAAATTTATTATTTTTATTCCGCTTTTACATTTTAGTAAAAGTTAACTTTTCCATAGTGTAGTTTCATCGAATACGTGAGACAATATGAACCATCATAGCACATTATGTACAGGTTTTTAATTCATAGTTAAGAACTATAAGGGCCGAATGAATTTTTGTTTCCGATAGTTATAAAACTAAAGCTTGTCACGTAGAATTTGACTGTACGTGACGCTTCAGCGTATTGTTAGTTTGTAAATTAACGTTTCAATCAGGACTGCTATGGACTTCTGCAAATCGGAAGTTGGAAACTCGCGTTCACGGCACTACCGCAAATCTTGCAGGGCGTTACTACATTCAGATTTCAGCTTCGTTACCGCCACATAAAATCCTACATCAGACTTCAAAAAAGATCAAGCCAGACTTTTTTATGAATTAGTTTAAGTTATGCGCTTATTCTTAATTTATCGCCGAGTTTAATCTTTTTTGTATTTTTCTTTCATATCAAACTTTGTATTATCAACTATCTTTTCCCTCGACTTTGATCGCGTGGACTACTGAAATTTACAGAAAGCTTTTGCAACATTAGTATTTAATGCCAACATTTAGAATACCATCATTGTATCTCAGTGTGTCTGTCGGTCTGTCTATCACAAACGTCCTATAAAGAGACTTGATAATAATACATACATTCCGCAACTTTTTAACGGTGAAGTTGTGATTTCCCATTTTTCTACTAAGCCTATTTATATTGTGAGATTCACAATATATATAGGCTTAGTAGCAAAATGTTTTTGTTTTGGTTCAAAATATAGAATTTTGTTAATAAATTGAACATAGCGCCACCTTGCAGATCCTAGTATTTTATATTTAAAGACTAACAAAGAAAGGACTGCGTACATTTTAAGTAATTCTGAAACCATTTTCTTTCACTTTCTCATTCACTTGTTGACACGCACTTACGCATAATAATAATTTTATTATTTCACTCTTTAACAGCTCCTAAATGTTCGCTGCTCGACGTATACATATTCAGCTAAAACCACACTTTAGATTTAATTTGATTTAGATGAATTTATATATGTTGTGCGGTGCATTGTTTTAATGAAGCCATATTATCCTACTCACACGAGTAGGATAATACGTCTTGGTTTTTACTTTATACTTTAGATAAAAATGTACGCAACGCTTCATGATTATTTAGCTGTTGGTCTGAGATAAAAGATTTAAACGTCAATATAAATTTATGTTCTTTGTTTTTATTTAATTACATTTTTTACTTTCTTTCACTATATGTGTTTTTTTTAAACACCTTTTTTAATTTTTTCTACACACCTTCGTCAAATTCTCACGACTCCATGAGTTCACTGCGAGGTAATGGCTCATGGCATTAAATCTGATCATTGTGTTTCGTTGTAATAAGAAATGCTATTCTATAGTAATTTAAAATACCAATAAATTAATAACTGTTATTTAACTTTTTTAAGCATTAATAATAATGCACCCTGAGCACTGACGAGAAGATCGTGGAGCTGGAAGAAATTATAGACAAGTTACGCTGGCATATTATAGGATTATCAGAGGTCCGAAGAAAGGGGGGGGGGGGACACGGTAATCTTCGTATCCGTCAACTTGCTCTATCTCCGGGAGGGCGACTATCTGTCCCAAGGTGGTGGTCTCTCGTTAACAACTTTGTAAAGATTGAGAGTGTGTCGACGAGGGTTGCGTACCTTTTACTCAGAATGACCAAACGGTATTCGTTGAAGGTCATACAGGTTTACGCACCAACCTCGGCACATCCCGATTAGGAGGTGAAGGAAATGTATGAGGATATCTCTAGAGCCATGCATTCCTCCAAAACCCACTATACGGTGTTAATCGGAGACTTCGAAGCAAAACTAGGCACAAGAGAGAATGTGAGATGAAAGTAGGGAAATTCGGAATAGGGCAACGGAATCCAAGTGGCCATCAGCTGGCCGACTTCATGGAGAAAGAGTCCCTCTTTATAATGAACTCTTTCTTCCAGAAGCGGCCCCACAGGAAGTGGAACTAGCCGAGCTCCGACGGTTCAACAAAAAAATGAGATATGCTTCATTATGACGACCAGACGACAACTGTTTAGTTATGTCTCCATGATTGCGTGAGTGAAAACTGGTAACGAATACCGAATGGTTAGAGGTACACTCAACGTAAACGTTAAGTTGCTCTAATCCAAATCCGAAACCGTTCAGCTCGAGCTACAAAAGCGTTTTCAGTGCCTAGAAAACTGCAATGAAGTGGAAGATATGAATGACAAGCTCGTGGAAACTGTCCATGCAGTCGGAGCTTAGTTCTGTAAGACCCGCCGCAGAAAAACACAAAACTCTCCGATCACACTCTTAATCTCATAGCTATTAGACGGAAGATGAAGCTACATTCTTCAACAAATTTGACAGCATACAGGCATCTGAACAGACAGACCTCCAAATGCATGCGGCGGAACTTACGCAACTTCAATACATCTTGTATTGAAGAAGCCATTTAGCAAAACCAAGGCTCCAAAATCTTTGCCAGAGATCTGTCTGCCAGAAAGAGCCAACTGTCAAAGCTGAAGACCGAATGTGGCAGCATCGTTTCCGGGGCACCTTAGATTTTGAGTGAGATTAAGAGGTTCTGTGGGCAGCTGTACACATCATCGTTGGAGCCACACACAAATGTGAGTAACGATCCAAGAGCGAGTCTTATTTGACACTATTCCGCAAATATCCCGGACATCAGTCTGAGCGAGATTAGAATGGCTCTCCAGCACCTTAAAAACGGCAAGTCCCTGGGCGAGGATGGAATTCCAGCGGAGCTTTTGAAAACAGGTATGAAACCGGTACATGATGTCTTTCAGAATCTCTTTAATACCGTCTTCCATGGTGGCACTTCTCCGGAGGCGTGGAGCAGAAATGCGGTGGACTTGTTCTTCAAGAAAGGCGACACCGCTCTCTTGAAGAACTAGAGACCGATTTTCCTTCTGAGCCGCGTCTACGTGCTGTTTTCGAGAGTCATTACGAATCGACTCACACGCAGACTTTACGACTTCCAGCCTCCCGAACAAGCCTGTTTCCGAAAAGGCTTTAGTACCATAGACCACATACATACCCTGCGGCAGATTGTACAGAAGACAAAGGAGTATATTCTGCCACTTTGCCTTGCGTATGTGGACTATGAGAAAGCCTATGATTTCGTCGAAATTTGAACTGTGCTGCAGTCCCTTCAGCGGTGCAAAGTTGACTGTCGGTATATCAAAGTGCTGAAGTGTTTGTACAGTAGAGCTACGAAGGCTATCCGAGTACAGAATCAGAGTACGAATTCTCTCCAAGTGCAGAGAGGTGTAAGACAGTGTGACTTTATATCGTCGAAACTCTTCACTGCTGCATTGGAAGACGTTTTCAAGCTGGAAGACTGGAAAGGA
Source organism: Parnassius glacialis (assembly GCA_033319125.1). Lineage (NCBI taxonomy): Eukaryota > Metazoa > Arthropoda > Insecta > Lepidoptera > Papilionidae > Parnassius > Parnassius glacialis. Next base: position 50,619,638 of record JAVANC010000006.1, on the reverse strand, counting down.
TGCGGTATTAACATCAATGGCGAGTACATCACTTACCTTCGATTTGCCGACGATATAGACCTTATGACAGAATTGCTGGAGGACCTAAGCACTATGCTCAATGACCTCAATAGTATCGCCCAACGGATAGGTCTTAAGATGAACATGGACAAAACAAACATTATGTTTAACGTCCATGTCACACCTATGCCGGTAATTTTTGGGAGCAGGGATCTGAGACGTGGTCCTTCACTGCTGGCGGTATGAGGAAACTCAAGGTCGCTCAGCGAGCTACGGAGAGAGCTATGCTCGGAGTTTCTCTGCGTGACAAACTTAGGAATAAGGATATCCGCAGTAGAACCAGAGTAACCGACAAAGCGGAATTAACGCATTAGTAAGCTGAAGTGGCAGTGGGCCGGCCATATAGCTCGAAGAACCGACAACCGATGGGGAAGAAAGATTCTCGAGTGGCAGCCTCGTACCGAAGTGTAGGGCGACCCCCCCACTAGATGGAGTGACGACCTGGTAAGACAAGTCGATGGATGCAGGTGGCTCAGGACCGTGCTTTGGGGCATTCCTTGGGGGAGGCCTATGCTCAGCAGTGGACTTATGAAAGGCTGTAATGAAGACGATGAATAATTTGTTAGTGGTAATTATCCATCTGGTGGCACAAAAAGAAAATCTATTCACAGATATTTTTGCGTAAGGGTCTTAAGAAGCAACTATGGGTTGCCAGAATTTAATGGCTTCTATTGATGAAGTTATGACCGTCTCATAATATATACCAGATATTAAATACCGTAATCGGTGGAGGCAATCAGTGTCAAAATTGCGAGTCGTCTAGAATTACGTATTTTAGTGTGTCGATTGTTATATTGCTGTTTGGAGCTAGATTATTAATGTGAAGTTAATATAAGTAATCTAGTTAATCAGTGAACAATGAATTGTTATTGTATTGAATTTACTGTAATAAGACAGTGAAACGCCAAGAAACAGTATCAACATACTAAGTAACAGCTCTTAGTTATCAACATTTTATTTTTGTTCTACATTAAAAACATTAATTTAGTATTAAAGTGACGGTTACAGTAGTTTAAAATGACATTACTATAGAAGACCACTGCATATTACTAATAGGCGATCAAGATTTCAAGTCCACTACAAATTTCTTTGAATTAATAACATACATCCGACAAACATTATCAAAAATTACACATAAAACATCATCTTGTGCCTATCTACGTTTAGGTACTGTGCTTACTACATCTAGATGTAATGACATATGAGTAGGTACACCTAATTGATTTTAACATATATCTAGTATATGATTATTCGGTGTTTAAAAAACATACGGGTATCTTAAATAACTATGGAATTAAAACTATATTCAAAGACATTGATGCAATTATGTGTAAAATTGAAGATTATGGCCATAAGAAAACTGCTTAAAAAGAGCTTAAAAAATATTTAATTGAAAAAAGGCATTGTCAAAGTTTTTCGGTGAACAATAATAATAATTATTTAATTGAATATAATATATACAAGTTTTTATTATCTTTGTGTTAACAAATATTGCAAATATTTATTAAATCATGTTTATTTATCAAATTAAGCAAATAAAATATGTAATGCATCTTTTAAAATCGATAAAATAAAATTGACACATAATTTTTCTATGCCGTTTCAGGGCTCATGTTTGGCTCCATTATATCCAACATATGAACTATTTATGTAACCAAATGAACGCAAAAAATTTTTGATTTGAGTTTGAATTTAGATCGTCAATCCTTTAAAATTGTTGCGATTCTAGCTAGTCCTCACTGTGAGCTGCAAAATGTTCTGAAATTTTGCGCAAGGTTGAGATTTGAGATAAAAATTCATAAGCTGCTAGCTGTCACCATATGGCAACTGAACTAATACGTACTACCAAAATTCAAAGTAAGCAAACCTAGGTAAAGGGCTGAGCTAACAGTCACGATGTAATTCCGTGATTCAGGCATTCCCACAGAATCATATTTATTCACATTCCCCGGTACACCCCGTCCAATTGTTTGTCAGTTGTAACAAAATGAAGATTAATTCCCATTTTATAATCAAGTAGGTTATGACGTAAAATAGTTACGTCATAAACTACTATATTTATTTTATAATAAACCCGATAACATTTTTTAATTATAAATTTAAAGAAAAAGCTGTTCTTTGTTTGCGTCCTTTGGCTTCGTAATTAAAGAAAAACTTAAATCGACTTCTAATTTACCTGATGATTGTTTTAAACTACGAATAAACTCTTTTCGTACGAATTTCATTAAAACTATTATAACTTTACCCTGAACAATGGCGTATATAAAGTAGGTTCAAAAGCATCTGAGAACCAGGTCACTCCGCTTCATTAACGCTTGGAAAAATCAATATTTTGGTGCTGGAAGTAAGCAAAGCTTTCAGTCAGCTTTAATTGTGCCCAAAAGTATATTACTGGTAAAATATTAATTATGCATATTTTGCAATGGTTTATGATTTTTAATTTGTTGGCTTTTTCGTCTTTTTTTAAATGGAATCCTGCACCTGCCAGCTCCTCAGCTTTCTTTCTTACGGGAATCGACTACTTTCTGGCGCCTGAAAAGCTCATTTACAGCAGTGGTCTGCTGATAGTAATACCATTGACATATTATTAATTCAGTTTCCATGACAGTTATCGGCAATACATCCCGGAAACGTCTGTAGCATACTCCAAATAATTAATGCTACCGGACATTCTGGCTAAAAAAAGCAAATATAATATTTAGCCTTAATTGCAGGCCTTTTTTCGTAAGGTCACTCCTGACCGTAAGTTTCTCTTAAGTATTTCCAAAAAACGGTTTTGAGCCCCCATCCAGCGACTTAACCGGTCGTCACTCCATCTAATGTGATGCCGTTACGCTTCATTTCCGGTTTGTGTACAAATACTTGTACCGTGCGAATTTGAACCCGCAATCCTCAACACCGCAACTAATTGCTAAACCACTGTGGCTCAGGTTGCATGTCTTTATAACATTATGAAAGGAGGAGTTGATTTAAAGTTCTTTAGTAAATTGTTCCTTCATCTGTATCATTCTCAGAAAATCTACTGCTTTTAGCCATTTATAACATTTTCCTTCATTGTCATGCTTCTGTGTCAAGAGGCTGACTGATCGGAAATCATAAAATCTGTACGACAAGTGTTTTATGACACCCTTACGTCGCTACTAACCGGCAAAAGTTAGTAGTTCGTAAATAGTTAAAAGGCTTTATAAAATGAACACAAATGTAGTCGTAGAGTCATTTATTTACGAAATAACACATGTGAATTCGGGCGCAACCATCAGAAAAAAAATAAAATTTTGCACTGCGTTGTTTGTTCGAAAACAAGCCATTTGTACGGGTCTTTTGCGTATCGAAGCCCGATATTACTCAACAATATAGTGCTATTACGGTTCATTGCTCGTAAATAGTCTGGAATGTGACTTGATATTATTATCCTTAATGGAAAATCGACTAAAATATAATTAAAATGGCACTTTGAATATTATTCCGTTTACAAAATATTATTCAATTAAAAATTACAAAAATTTATAAAAAAGAACAAGTTTCAAATTATACTTCTATAATAATATGTTTTACCATTGCATTTTTCATGTAAATATTACGCTAAGAGTAATATTAAAAATATAAAAAAATGATTATAAATCATAAACGATACTAAATAAACTAAGTAAAGTGCGTTGGGGTAATACCGGACAGATTTTCGACTTGTTGAAAGAGTCTGGCAAAAACTTTATTTTCTCGACATCCGTATACGTCAGATTTCTGGAACATGGCGCAAATCATTAACGGTTAAATGTAGTTTAGCTATGAGAATCTTTTGTTTTTGTAAACTAAACGGTTTCTGCTTTAAACATGTGCGAAGTCAAGACGTACTTTTTTATGCATGGTGAAGAATTTGCCATCAAGGGGTAAGACCGGACTTAAATTTAAAGCCACTTCTACTGCTTAGAGAACAAAGTTAATTAAAGGGATTAGTCGTATCTTTAACGCTCAAAAACATATTTCAATATGATCATCAAATTACTAGAAACATAAATGTTCCAAACGGTTTTCTCTTTTTTTGTTACTTGCCATCCGATCTTATCCCTGATATAAAGAAATTGTAATTTTATGGTTCTCAAACTTTGTTATGACATAAGACGGAATTATTCAATATAAGGGAAAGATCGAATGCATTTGATTTTTTTACTGGGTAAGAAAAATCTATTTCAACAATTTAGAATTTTTAAATAAAATGTTACAGTAAAGTCTGGCCAAATGTCCTGGGGCAATACACGAGTAGGGGAAGATGTAAGCCTGAAGCAGAAGCAGGTTGTAGTTGGTTAATTGATAGATTATTTAGTGTGCAGATTTGAGTGTGTTAATCAGCAGGCGTGAGCTTTTTGTAGAGTTAATTAGAATCAGAATATAGGCATGAAGTCGGAAAAAGTAAAGCAAAGTGGACTAGAGCAGGAAAAGGAACGTGGGGCGAAAGTTTGCCGTGAAACTGAATTAGTTCTAAGTTTATCTAATGAGATGAGATAAACGTTATCTAATATGTTTTGTATTCTTTGAATAGCAATTTCTAGGGCTTCTTGTTTGAAGCATCTGCGGATAAAATGTTACTGTAAGTAATGTATCCGCAGCACTGAGCGCATTGTAGCATACACTAGTGCAAATGTATCGGCATCTCACAAAATATATAGGTAGACAACTAAGTTCCGAAGATTAACTCTCAATTAGTTTTGTAATTATCAGTTGTTGTAAGCTATACATCTATTTAATAAATAGCTAAGTATGCTGGTAACATTTAATAAAACGAAATATTTCAGTAGGACCTAATTTAACAGGATTTTAATAGTTTCGAAAATTCTAATTTTTCAGGTCATTCATCCACCATATTGTTGCGAAATGCGAAGAATTATCAATGTTTTTAATGTAATTAAAAGTAATAAAACCGTTCGAAAAATTAAGCTCAATTAGGTTCATTAAGACACAATAGATTTGATAGCGCTACTGAGTCCCGTAGACACTTGAGCAATCTTCGAAAGAATATACACGCTAAATGAAAGTTTAACAATCACTGCCATATTTGTAACGGGTAAAGATAGGATAAAATTCATCCGATCTTCACTCGCGCGGGGAAACATCGGATCTCGGCCTACAGCGATCTCAGCCCACTTTGAATCAAGTTTATATCGCTGTAACTTCATAAAACTTAGTATGCAGAAAAAATAATAACAATAGAAGCTATATTCTCGCCAAAAATCAAAAATAAAAGTGATAGGGAAAGACCGGATGGACAAAAAAAATACAAAAATAATCTTGTTTTATAAAATGCCGCTCAGCACGCGTCCTACTTCTCCTAGCGAATGGTGGGAACTTGGGGTCGGGGCAGAATGAAATGGTGTCGTGTACCATATTACTAGCATTTAAAAATATAGCATAATTCGTCGGAAATTTCAATCTTACGGTCTTGCCCCATCACCGAACTTACCCCAACGTACTTATATATATAAACTTGCGAATCGGTTTTTAAAATCTCATCAAGTGCTCAGTGAGCTCAGACCTTTCCATGGAATTAACTGTAGTTGATGATGGTATTGAGACATCATAAATGCAATTATGATTACAGGAAAATGTAAATTGCAAATTATACCTATAAATATTTCATTACTAATAAGTTATGTAAATGTGTGTAACTCGTGTTTCTCCCATGTGTGTCGTAAGAGGCAACGGACGGACATGAAACGTGAGATAAACAGCAGCCACTTTCTGATAAAAAGAAAATAAAAAACTGTAATTGCTAACACGTCTTTCAAGTGTGGTAATTACTGAAAATATTCTCCTTATGTGGCAATTTATAGGGGATGTCTATATTCAGACTTTTCATATAATAAATAAATGTATAAAGATAGTAGTTATGTGAACTAAACTTTCTAAAATTTCCACCGCATTCGTACTGAATAACTACATCACCAGTCTTCAAAAAGCGCATTTGTTAACATATTTCATAGTTAAACATTTAAAAAACTCCAGTTTAAAAACTTTAGTCAAAGACATGCTTTCCACCTTCGACCTATATAATAGGTGTAGAACATTATTTTAGGTCGGTATTCTAAAAATCGGTGTTAACCAAATTTTTTAACATTGATATTAGTGAACCGACCAGATATCAACAACCATTCGTGTGGGATAGGTCAATAAAATAATATTTAAAACAATAATATTTATATAAGTGGAAATTTGAAGAAAATACTCGGCATTCTTGAAAAACTGCTGGCAATTAAATACATATAACCTTGAAAGATATAACTTTACATTACTATCGCTAAATGTAATTTGGTAGACAAATTTTGTGTAATAAATCGTGACCAGAACTTAATTAACAATCATCTAAAGTGATTATCAGTGATTTGCATTTAGAGATAATAAGCAACACATTCGGATACAACAAATCAAATTAGTATAATATACCATGCAAGGTAAGAAACTTAATTACAAATTTGCACAGTCTGGACGCCTTGCGCACGCTACGAGCATTTAAAGTGGCGTGGAGCAATCCATGATTTGTCGATTTTTCAAACACAAAGGAGCGCGCTGTGCGCTCAAAACTGCAGTGCGAACAGATTGTGTTAAAATGCGCTCGAACCCAAACTGAACACGTGCTGAAATCTCATGTTGGCCATGAATTCTGCACCTGCTCTCTGTTCAACTCTGTATTTTTAACAGTGGTAGAGCCACGCGGCAGCTTTTGCTGTTGCACGGATGGGCCGGCTCGAACCGGGGTGGTACCACGACCTCACAGAATACCAGCGTGAAGTAGAGGTTTACCTCTGCGTTTCGCTTGGTAAGTGCAGGTGGCCGGAGGCCCTTTTTACAGAAAATGAGGCATTCCATCTTAGTCCTCACGGGCGACAACGCATCTGCATTTTGATTTGTAATAGAGGATAAATGTAGATGTCTATGGGCCGCAGCAACCACTTACCGTCAGGTGGACTGTGTGCTCGTTTGTCACCCTTATCCTATAAAAAAAACCAACGTCGAAGTCTTCGGCATTTTTTAAGACTTTAGAACTGGTCGTCACACTCCATTTTCTTCGCGTAATCTCAGCAGACTGAAGCTACATCCGTGCTCACGCTGGAAAGAAATGCGAGTAGGTACATGTTCTCTGACAATTTTGTTTTTCTCTTATCATAGTATAATTTATATACTCGTAGGTCCTATTCATTCGACGAGTAAAATTTATCAGAAATAAAGTTAAAATTTACCGAGACAGAAGCACAAAACAATCGCATAGTTCAGGGTGGGAGAGTTCATTGAACATCTTAGCGGTTACATTTAATATTAGTTTAAAGACCCAATATGAGATATAGCAGCGAGTATAGTAGTCGGAGCCTCTAACATGCTAGCAGAAACATTTAATAGCTCACCAACACAAATCAATGATGTATTTTTTTTTACTTTGTTGGTAATCTTAGGTCACGTTAAGGTGCAATCACGGCGCTGATTATGCATCACTTAACTGCTGATGGCCAATACAAATTGGCAAGTTTCTTTCCCATAAGAAATGCAAATCATAAGGGAAAATTACTTGCAATATTTTACGAAGTATAAAGGTGAAGCCGTAAAGCACATGATAATAAAATTATCGGTAGCATGACGATCATCACTATTATTATTCTTCCCAAGGATTGCCACATAACATGATCCTGAGCTGCCTGTGTGCATCCTTAGCACGCACTTAGTGCGTGTCTTTTCAGGTGTCTCGCTCATCACCCAATCCAGAGGTGGCTGCCCTACACTCCGCTTGTTGTAGCTGTAATTTTTATCAAATTATGATTCATTTGCTAACACAGATTTAGAATCCTTCTCTTCCGTATGTGTATGTGGGTAAATATTTTCACATGGCTTAAAAAAACGATATATATTTATAATATGATTAATGTATATACAAAATTTTCTTAGTGCTACAGCACATATTTTTTAACATGTTTAATGAAATTTCGATAAAGCCTGTATATGACAAATATTCATTTGGCGAACAGTGTTGCCATTTGTATATTTGACCGTAGAGTGACTTTAGGAAACTATTTTAAAATGTACTTAATAGATGCCATGTGTAAACAGATTCTAGAACAACATTTAATGTGGAAAATATTTGTGTTGCATTTTTATAGGGGCTTAAAACCATAAAATCTTCAAACCAATCTGATACAATTTTCGAAGATTACAACATTTCCAATTCCAGTTTAATGTAAGTTTTTGCCAACTGGCTCATCATGTTTTTACGATTAAAGTTATTCTTGAACGCTGTGTCATAGAAACCACATATTATGTAAGTTTACACTAACTTTGGCTTTAGGTGACTCGAAATGAAGGCTCCTGGTGGGCTTATTGCAATGAGCGTAAGTTTATTTGCTACATACCTGTATTTTATTTTTTAAAGATATGTTTACGAAATCAGTATTGTTTTTTTGAATATGTATGAATACAGAGATATAATAATAGTAAAGCTTTTAATTTATATTAATATGTCATGCAAAGACCTTGTTTAACATTTACGTTATACTCATAGATCAGTATTATTTTCACTGATTCTACAATATCGAATATCTAATATGTGTACTTATACAAATATATGAGCATGTAGTACTTTCTTTAGCAAGATTCCTAAGCCAACTTAGCCGCAAGGTAATATTAATTGATTAATATTATACTCAAATTTAAGCTAATTTTTTTTATAGGCGAGGAGGCAAACGAGCATGCGGCTCACCTGATGGTAAGTGACTACCGCCGCCCATAAACAACTGCAACACATGGAAGCCAGGGGAATTGCAGATGATTTGCCGGCCTTTTAAAAAGGAGTAGGCTCTTTTCTTGAAGGTCCCTAAGTGGTATCGGTCCGGAAAAATCGCTGATGGTAATCGATTCCACATGGAAGTTGTGCGAGGAAGAAAACATCTTCTAAATCGCACAGTGGTGGACCGCCAATCATCCAGATGGTATGGATGGTATTGGGAGTTCTGCCGCAATGTGCGTTCGTGAAGTTTGGCGGCTTGGATTAATCCGAACAATTCCTCAGAATACTCCCAGTGGTAAATGCGAAAGAAAATGCAAAGGTATGCAACATCTTTTCGGAGTGCCAATGAATTGAGCCGATCGAAAAGGCAGATCAAGTGGAAGGAGCTGGCACTGGGGAGGCCCTGCCCAGAGATGGGAACAGTATTCCATGTGAGGCCGAACCTGTGCCTTGTAAAGTTGCAGGCGGTATGCCGGCATGAAAAACTGTCCCGCTCTGCTAAGCACGCCAAGCTTTTTAGAGGCCAATTTAACCTTCTCTTCCAAGTGACCAAGAGACTGCACGTCACTCGATATGTCGACTCCGAGGATTCGGATACTGGCTGAGGCAAGAAGGGGAGTGCCTTGAAACTGAGGAGATACGACAAAGGGGTTTTTACTAGCGGTAAACGCGCAAACTTTTGTCTTCTGAGGATTAAACTGGACTAGATTTAGTCGCCACCAATCCGAGACTTTGTTCAGCATAAACTCTACTTCAGACACAAGTTTGTTCCGGTACTCGGCGACGTTTTCCCGAGAAATATTGGCACGGCTGGTGTATAGAGCATCACCAGTGCTATCATCCGCATAGGAATTAATGTTACCAGTTAGCAACATATCATTGATATGCAGAAGAACAGCATTGGTGATAGCACACAGCCTTGTGGAACACCAGCGTTGATAAATTTGTAGTTGGAACATGCACCGTCTACAACGACCTTGATGCTTCGATCTGCAAGGAAGTTGGTGATCTAATTGCACAATTTCTCGGGAAGCCTATAGGAAGGGAGCTTCGAAAGAAGCGCTTTTTTGCCAAACCCGATCGAAGGCCTTCGCAATATCCAAACTAACGGCCAACGCCACCCCATGGACTCTTCTGCCTCCGTCCATCTATGAGACAGGTAGGCCAGAAGATCACCAGCTGATCGACGCCGACAAAAACCCTATTGGCGGTCACTAATTAGCTAATGATCTTCAAGGTACCGCATGAGCTAGCAGTTAATAATGGATTCTATTATTTTGGAGAACAAGGAGGTGATGGCGATAGGCCTGTAGTTGGACGGGTCTGAGCGGTAGCCTTTTTTAGGGATCTGGTGGTCAATAGCTGTCTTCCATGATTTCGTTACTACGCGTGGGGAGTAGGAGTACCGGAAAAGACGCGTTAGAACCGTTGCCAACTCCGGAGCACACGTCCTCACCACAATTGAGGGGATTCCTTCAGGCCCACTCGACTTGTGGATGTGACTTTATCCTCCATAGTATACTTATGATCAGAATAACTGTCTTGATAATAGTAGAAAAGATAAATATTACAACATATTAACATTTGTTCCACACAAACATAAATATTTAAGCACATAGATATTTTTACAAATACACAAATATTGTTTCACCTAAAATCTTACATAATATGGCTTAATTATGTGAATGTTTATACAGCTTTTATACCTCCTGCTGTTGACCAGAGACCTCCTGTCACTTCCTTCAAATGGTTAATCTAAGATATTTGTAGTTATAACTTTAAGTAATAAAAGTATTTTATTTGCATCATAAGGTAACGTTGATCTTCATGTTATATTGTTTATGTTTTATATCAATTCACATTTGAAAAGTAAAAAAAACTTGATACGATCCACAGCAAGACACAGATTTCCTCGCATTTATAAAAATGTTTCTTTAGTTTTAAATGTGCTAAAGTAAACATGAATTTCCTCACGTTGCTTTATTTTCCTAATTTCTTAATGACAATTGATATAATTTTTAGCGAACCTTAAAGAGAATACAACACATTTTTTTTAAAGAATTAGGGTGACAAACGAGCACACAGTTTACCTGATGGTAAGTGGTTGCTTTGGCCCATAGACATCTACTTCTATCCTTGATTACGAATCAAAATGCAGATGCGTTGTCACCCGTAAGGGCTAAGATGGAATGCCTCGTTTCCAGTAAAAAAGGGTCTCCGGTTCTCTTCACTCACCATATGAAACACAGCAGAATTATGCTGCTATTTTACGCTGGTATTCTGTGAGAGCGTGGTCCTTCCCCGGTCAAGCCGACCCATTCGTGCTACAACTATACCAGTAATTTTTCCAGACTGATACGACTTAGGGACCTTCAAGAAATGAGCTTACTCCTTTTGAAAAGACCAGCAACACGTCTGCAATTTCCCTATCTATATATAATCTTAGACTGGTGCATTTATATTTTTGTTCCATGCCTTTGTATATTTCTTGAAATAAGAGTATAATGTAAATAATCTTCCTTTCTTTCCTTCTAATTTCGGGCTTATAGTCGACCAAAACTCTAGCACCTTCCACGACCTCCTCGAGTAGGTGAAGTTCATTCTAAGCAACATTGAAGCATAATATCTGTGATTTTATTGTTTATTCAAAAACCAACACATCATCACATTGACAGAACCATCCAAGTCAATGAAATAATTGCTTAGATTTTAATAGTAGATAACGAAATTAAATACGTCGCTAGGAGACCGATTTAATTCTTTACTTATTATAATTTATTATGGAGGGGTGCGAGGACCGCAAAAGCTGTAACATGGGAGAAAATTGTGTAGTTTATTGCATACCTCAAGCGAAAGCGCAAGGTATGTTCTACTATTGCCTAAAAATTAAGAATCCAACATTTTATCGAATAAAATCGTATCTAGCAATCATATTATACATATAAATGATATAAAAAGCTTATTGTTAGAAAGATAAATGATTGTTGAACTTATTAATAATTTTTTTAAATCGACTAATTGCTATTTTTAAATAAAAAAAGGGTTTTAGTGGCTTATGGTGTGGATTTATCATGTCCCTGTGGCTTGTAAACACACAACTTTTGAAAATATCAATTGTTTAACTCAATCTACTTTTTAATCTCTTCATCTATCATGTGGGAAGCCACTGAATGTAAATGGCAGTGTAATTTTGTTTCGTTTAGCTATAATTCATTTTTTTCGGCTCCAAAATGGCGAAATTTTCGTTGATTTGGTAGCCTCATATATAAATTATTTCTGTAAATGGGTAGCTACAGCCACGGAGTAGTTTAGTAGGCATGTCGATTCATTTTTTAAAAAATCGATCTCTGAATCTATTCGAATTGAATATACTAGTGTCTATTATCGATTAAATCGAGCATCAAAAGATCGATTTTCGATAAATCGCGACATTTTTAAACATTAAGTTTCCAGAACTTGCGATTTTTTTCTTAAATAGTACTTTTATAATTACATTTTACGTGTTATAATTGTATATTTGTTACATTTCATTGTATTTACAGTATATAAATTGTAAGGCGCTAAAAAATATGTAAATAAGGATTTGAAGAGCCGAAGTAAACTTCCGTTGGGATTGGATAAAACAATTATATATTGATCACAAATATTTAAGAGGGGGTTCTTCTGTTTTGGAGCTAAAAGATTCTAACACTATAAGATAAACACCAGGTGTTGTTTACTGGTTTAGGTATAAACGAATGGGCTGAATCCGTTACATGAAAAATAGCTCTTCATGTTGTGTCAATATGTTGGTCTTTTACATGAGTATTTTACTAGATGTTAGGATTCCTTTCTGCTTATTAGTCCGGTACGATCCTCTTACCAATTTCAATGGACAAGCTGCAGTGCATGCACTGCTGTGTTATGGTCTGATTAGAGAGCCAATATAATTACAGGCTGTGAGGCATTCCATCTTAGATGACAATGTATATGTAGCCTTCTTTGTTTGATGAAATTCACATCAGACTAGGCTGTACTGTTTCAGAACTTTGCCTGCCTTAATTGTCGAATCGTGAAAACTACAACTAGACAATTTAGTTTTAAATATGGAGTGTAGAGTACAAGGAGAACCATCTTATAAGGGGCGAAAGTTGAAAAAGTGTCCTATTCTTTACTGAAAATAGAGGTTCCAAATCCTACCACATTAGCGCTGGCGTCTGAAAACTACGATATGAATATAGCTGTTGTAGACGGAGTGCAGTCAGCTGAATTCAAATATTTGAAAAATTTAATGACTAGAGTAGTTAGTAAAATGCCAGTATACAAAACCTCAACTATTTATGTGGTACAAACACAAGCGGATTGGTCGGTCTTTGTTTATTTCTCCATTTTATTCTGATTAATTTAGGCGCTTTTTTTAAATTTATCCTATGCTACTGCAGCGCCACCCTTATTGGACGCGTTTTTGGGGACACTTTTCATATAAGTAGATTGTCCTCCTTGTACTCTACACTCCACAGTTTTAAATTTACTATGATGATTTTTTTCCAGATTTCGATAGGCCATAAGCTTGATTAGATAAAACATAGTAAATTATTTTATTGATTTCTGTAATGGCGACATAAGTAAATGTTTAATAATTTTATGAATATTTTTTTTGCTATTATACTTTGATATGATTTACTCTCAAGGTAGTACGTACAGACGCTAGAATACACGAATTAATGTAATTATGGATTGGTTTATTAAGATCACAGAGTACTTTTTACTGATTAAAATAATTTTTTTCAATACTAGCTGGTATCCAGCGCGCGTTAGACGCCGGGATCCACAGGTAAGATTAGAGATGAAATGACAACTTTTTTATCGTTACTTCAATTACCTACAATAATTTAAATTTAAAGTAACGATATCTTTGGATGCGTTCGTAAATATTAATTTTATGCGTTCAAATTATGAACCAAGTACGACCGATTGTTTTCGCGTCCGCCAACAAAAAATTAAAAACTAAGATACCGCAGCCAGTTTAGGAACTTTATCGCTAATTCTTGAATGAGATGAATCGATCCGATTCGAGGGGTTTTTGAATCGATTCATTGAATCGATGTGGTGTTCCAAACCGATCTGAAAAGTCGAATATTTTACTCTAGAAAATCGTTTTTTCGATTAATCGATTTTAGATCGACATGCCTATAGTTTAGTTCGGCTTCAGTCGCCGTCGTGAGTGGACATTGTTTCGGTTGTTTGCAGCGGCTCAAAAAGATCGCTGTACAAATACACAATATTCGAATAACCAAATTTCTTAAATACTTGATAATAATAATAATAAAAGATTTGTTTATTACAATATTTAAAAGCACAGAATTAATAATAGTAGTACGTACTAAAAGTAAGTAGTATAATTTTTTTTGTCATGGGTGACATTTTCATGGTTTTCGAGGGTGTTGAAACCGATACGGTTGTCGAAATGTAAATCCAAGATGGCGGCCGCATTAGGTATCAATTTTTTCATCATGGGTGTCATTTTCATGGTTTTCGAGGGTGCTGAAGCCGACAGTGCTGTCGAAATGTAAATCGAAGGTGGCGGCTGCAATAGGTATAATTTTTTTCATCAAGGGTGTCATTTTCATGGTTTTCGAGGGTGTTGAAGCTGATAGGGCTAACGAAGTGTAAATCCAAGATGGCGGCTGAATTAGGTACCAAGTTTTTCATCATGGGTGTAATTTTCATGGTTTTCGAGGGTGTTCAATCCGATAGTGCTGTCGAAATGTAAATCCAAGACGGCGGCTGCAATAGGTATCAATTTTTTGATCAAGGGTGTCATTTTCATGGTTTTCGGAGGTGATGAAGCCGATAGTGCTGTCAGAATGTAAATCCAAGATGGCGGCTACAATAAGTATCAATTTTTTCATCTTGGGCGTCATTTTCATGGTTTTCGAGAGTGTTGAAGCCGATAGTGCTATCGAAATGTAAATCCAAGATGGCGGCTGCAATAGGTATAAATTTTTTCATCATGGATGTCATTTTCATGGTTTTTGAGGGTGTTGAATCCAATAGTGCTGTCGAAATGTAAATCCAAATGGCGGCTGAAGTAGGTACCAATTTTTTTAATCTTGGGTGTCATTTTCATGGGTTTCGAGAGTGTTAAATCCGATAGTGCTTTTGAAATGTAAATCCAAGATGGCGGCTGAAGTTGGTACCAATTTTTTCATCTTGGGCGTCATTTTCATGGTTTTTGAGAGTGTTGACGCCGATAGTGCTATCTAAATGTAAATCCAAGATGGCGGCTGCAATAGGTATAAATTTTTTCATCATGGGTGTCATTTTCATGGTTTTTGAGGGTGTTGAATCCGATACTCATCCCAATTTACCTGTCCGGTAGTTGTGGTATGGTATACGGGTATGCGACCCCCGGCTTCCCTAGCTATTACTGTCCTATCTCTTGCCCTCATGGACGGTAATATCCTTCATTTCCTATTTCCTACCCTAACTTACCTTACTCTTCCTTTTCACACCACCTATCCTTCCCGTTTTCCTATTCCTACCCTCCGCCAATCCAACGTCGGCCGCGCGGATGGATGCATGGCTAGGGGCGAGCCTAGTCGTTAGCGTGCCACACTGCCCTGGGATCGGGCGACCCCAGAATTAGACTAGCCTTACCCTGGCATGCGGGGCTCTGCTGGGGAGGACAAACCTTTCCTTCGCTATTCGTGGGAACGCAATGGATAACCTTAAAATTAACCAAAATGGCGGCGATGTGGTTCGCCACCCATCACGTCTCGTTTCTCGCGGGGGCGAAAAGCGGCCCACGGAGAGCCGCTTCGCTACGTTGAATGTAAGAGGAGGAATAGATGGTAAGGTAGATGAAGTATGTTAGATGATGGATGAACGTTGCCTTGATATTCTGTGCGTGAAAGAAACCAAGAGGAAAGGATGTGACACCACGGTTCATGGCCCCTACACGGCATACTGGTCGGGAGTCCCCCAAACCAGCCGGGGCTGTCAGGGAGTTAGTGTGATTCTTTCATCTCGAATGGTTGAATGTGTGATGGAGCATGAATGTGTAAGCCCAAGACTCCTCTGGATTAGGTTAAAAGTCGGACTCACTCGCTTATTTATCCTTCGGGTCTATGCACCGACGGATCTGCGTGGAGGTGGGTCACTAAAACCACAACAAGAGAGAGAGCAATTTTGGGATAGCATGAGAGAGGTCTTGAAAAAATGCGGAGAAAATGAACGGATCGTGATGTTAGGGGACTTTAATGGATGGGTTGGAGTAAAGCGTGATGGGTATGAAGGAGTTCTGGGTATGTTTGGGGACGAGAGAGTGAATGACAATGGGAGAAGCCTGCTTGAAGTATGCTTGGAATGGAACCTGTGCGTGGCCAACACAATGTTTGACCACAAAAAGATCCATTTATATACAAGAGATGAGGGTGAGTCTAGAAGTATGATTGATTTTGTAATTGTGAATGAAAGACTGAGGAAGAAAGTGCTAGACACTCGGGCATACCGCGGTGTAGGCCTCGACGCAGACCACTTCCTGGTCATAGCCCGAATGCGTGGCCTCTCTAAACGGTGGCGACACCGAGCGGCCGAGCCTAGGAGTGTTTTGGACAGAGTAAAAGTGGAAAATCTACAAGAAAAAGAAAAGAAAGACGAGTATGTAGAGAAACTGAAAGAAAGTTTTAAAGGGATAGAAGAGATAGGAGTGATTGAAGATTTGTGGGAGACATTTAAGAAAGGGGTCGTAAATGTTGCTATTGAGGTATGCGGGGTAGCTAAAAGAAGGAAAGGAAGAAAGAATGATAACGTGTGGATGGATTAAGATGTACAATGGGTTGTGCAAGAAAAGAAGAAAGCGTGGTTGGATTGGTTAGCAACAAAAGCTAACCAAAAAGTTCAAAAGGCAACGGATGACGAGATAAAGGAAGCAAGAACGAAGTATAAAAGATTGAAAACAGCCGCGAAAGAAATTGTGTCTAGAAAGAAAGAAGAACGAAAGGATGATTTCGATAGGAGGCTCACTGAAGATTTCCAGTCAAACTTTAAGTTTTTCTAGAAAACCATCAAAACAGCCAGAGGAAAAACTTCTACCTCGGAGCTGAGTACAATCAGGAGTCAAGATGGAAGCATTATAAAAGGAGAAGAATGTGTGTTAAAGAGATGGAAAGAGTATTTTGAAAGTTTGTTTGAAAGAGAGAAAGTGCAGGTGCAGCATCTGCCACCTTCCACGGAAACTAATATAAATGTTGATGAAAATGAGATAAGCATGGATGAAAAAGTGAAAGCGTTGAAAAGTATGAGATTAGGTAAGGCTGCAGGGTATGACAGGATTACCGTCGAGATGCTAAGGGCTGGACAGGGCCTGGTGGCTAGTCAGCTGTACCGCCTTTTCAATCTGTGCTGTCGAAATGGGCAAGTACCGGGAGACTGGTGCAAAGCCGTAATCGTGCCATTGTATAAGGGAAAAGGGTCACGGCAGGACTGCATAAATTACCGTGGTATAAGCCTTCTTAGCGTTGTCGGTAAATTGTATGCGAAAGTGTTGATTGAAAGGGTTGTGAATGAAACAGACGAGAAAGTATGGGATGCACAAGCGGGATTTAGAAAGGGAATGGGATGTACGGATCAGGTCTTTTCCTTGCGGTGCATAGCCGAAAAGTGTTTGGCTAAAAACAAGAAAGTCTACTGCGCCTTCGTAGATCTAGAAAAGGCCTATGATAGAGTGGTGAGGAATGAATTGTGGTCAGCACTGTCCATGAACGGTGTGAGCAGTATCCTTATACGAGCATTGCAATCTCTTTATAGGGATTCTAGTGCTTGTGTAAGGATAAACGGGGCATACACTGAATGGTTTAATATCGAAAAAGGTGTTAGACAGGGATATGTAGCGTCACCGTGGCTGTTTAATCTGTTCATGGACAATTGTTTGACAGATTTAAAAGAGAATGAAAGTGGGTTGAGAATGAATGAGTTACTCGTCAAATGTTTTCTCTATGCTGATGACCAAGTATTACTTGCGTCTTCGGCCGAGGAGTTGCAGGAGATGGTAACTGCTATGGGTTGAGAATGAATGTGTTACTCGTCAAATGTTTTCTCTATGCTAATGACCAAGTATTACTTGCGTCTTCGGCCGAGGAGTTGCAGGAGATGGTAACTGCTATGTTCATGGACAATTGTTTGACAGATTTAAAAGAGAATGAAAGTGGGTTGAGAATGAATGAGTTACTCGTCAAATGTTTTCTCTATGCTGATGACCAAGTATTACTTGCGTCTTCGGCCGAGGAGTTGCAGGAGATGGTAACTGCTATGAGTGGAGCTATTGTTAGAAAAGGAATGAAGATGAATGTAAGGAAGACGAAAGTGATGGTGTTTGAAAAAAATGAGGCAGTGACAGACTGCAATATCGTGATTGAAGATGAACAAATTGAACAGGTGAAAGAGTTTGTGTATCTGGGGTCAAAGTTTACAAGAGATGGAAAGTGTGAGAGTGATATCGAAAGAAGAGTGAATGCAGGAAACATGGTGAATGGAGCTTTGCACTCCTTTATGAGCAGTCGGAAGGTGTCTAACAAGGCTCGTTTGGCTGTGCATGAGGGGGTGTTGGTTCCGACACTCATGTACGGAAGTGAAAGTTGGGTATGGCAGAAGAAACATGAAAGCAGAATAAATGCAGTTGAGATGAGAGCATTAAGAAGTATGATAGGAGTTAAACTGAGTGACAGGATAAGAAATAGTGAGATAAGGAAACGTTGTGGTCTGAAAGAAGATGTAGTGACAAAAATTGAGAAAGGTATGCTGAGATGGTTTGGCCACGTTGAGAGAATGAATGAAAAACGATTGACGAAAAAAGTGTATAAGGCGAGTGTGAATGAAAGTGTTGGAAGGGGTAGACCTAGGCGGACATTTCTAGACCAAATTAGGGACGTCTTGAAAAAAGGCCATGTTAAGAGTACCCTAAACCGTAGAGCATGTATGAAGGGAATAATGAAAGTGGACGAAGCGAAACAAGTATGTAAGGATCGTAGCAAGTGGAAAGTAGTGGTCTCTGCCTACCCCTACGGGAAGGAGGCGTGATTATATGTATGTATGTATGTATGTAACCCGATAGTGCTGTCAAAATGAAAATCCAAGATGGCGGCTGAAGTAGTTACCAATTTTTTCATCTTTGGTGTCATTTTCATGGTTTTCGAGAGTGTTGAAGCTGATAGTGCTGTCGAAATGTAAATCCAAGATGGCGGCTGCAATAGGTATCAATTTTTTTATCATTAGTGTCATTTTAATGGTTTTCGAGGGTGTTGAAGCCGTAATGCTGTCGAAATGTATTTAAACTCCTTTAAAAATTCCGTATAATCATGTTATACGTAATTTTTTTAATGCGCTCAAGGTATGCCCAATTGGATTTACCAATATATTTATTTTATGTTGTAAAGATCCTCGTACATAGGTATCCAATTTTAGATTTATATGGAAACTAGAAGTACTGTCTCACATTGAAAGTGTGGCGACCCATTTATGAGCCGACCCAATAGCTGTTTTCCCTACAATGTATACATTTCTCATTGTTTTTGTTATAATGTTCACTGTAAAATAATTTAATTAAATAAACTTAGCACGCGTTACTCTTTCTTTGTTTGATACACTTAAGTTCAATTAGTTAAGTTAAATTTGTTTACCAAAAAAATTTGTAAAAATTGTACTTAGATAATAGTGATAACATTTTTTATAATAAAACAGTCCGAGTCATCAAAAAGAATATAGAAGTAGGATTAAAAATATCTTTATTCATTTTATATAATTGAAAGGAGTACAATAAATAATAGAAAGAATATACATAAAACCCTGCTGAAAACTAAAATTATTGATTTTGATTTCAATCTTTTCTGTGTCCTGTGTTCTAAGAATAAGTCTGAGAGAATTAGAATTTCATAATACGTCAGCAAACCAATTTAAAAAATTCTTAATTAACTTCAAAAATATAGCCAGCCATACCTACATATACATACAATAAACAATTGCACTTTTTTGTAAGAAAATATTTTTGTTTTAGCAAAACTATTTCGACGACACACGTGGTACGTCAAAAATACAGTATTGCTCATTCTTTCCTCTCTAATCTTCAGTCAGAAATAAGATATCTTTGGACCAGGAGTAAGACCTATATAGGGGGTCAGTTCACTTTTTATATTGCTTAAAAATGCTTGAAAAGTCTTTAGTACTAAATACTACCTACACACCCTACGGTAAATTATACAGAAAACTAAAGAGTAAAATATGCCACTTTGTCTTTCGCATGCGAAATTAACTATGAGAAAACCTTTGATTTTATCGAATTTTGCCGATGGCACAGTCCCATCAACGGTGCCATATTGACTGTGGTATAAAGAATTGCTGAAGTGCTTGTACAGAAGAGGGTGGCTGCCCGTGTGTAGAACCAGAGTATGAAACCTATCCAATTGCAGAAAATTGTACTCACGTAATATTAAGTTTTATCTCCGTAACTAAATAATACAGTCATTATGGCAAAATAGCTGGAAGACCTCAAAACAATGTACAACAATGTCTCCTAATAAATAGGTCTTTTAAGACCTATACATTAGACGGATAAGTCAAAACTCTTGTGTAACGTCCATGTAACACCTATTCTGGCAGTTGTTGGAAGCACTACTTTTGACTTTTTAACGCTGGTGATGAAAATTTTTAATCATCAAATCGTCGAATAAACTTTGCTGGAAAGTGTTCAGTATATTATGACACATTTCGTCACGTACACCTCAAAACTTTAAAACGAGAGTGTACAAGTGCGAGTTGCCAGTGATGACATACGGATCTGAGACGTGGTCCTTCATTGCTGGCCGTATGAGGAAGCTCAAGGTCGCTTAGAGAACTCGTATTTAGAATTAACACATTTGTACCAGAGTAATACATAGTCCAACGAATCAGAACCGAACCTACAATTATTTGAGAAGGAAGGCTCTTGAGGAATCGATCGATGAATTTGATACAGGATCAAGCTTTGTGGCATTTCTTAGGGTGAAATCTATGTTCAGCAGTGGACTTATGATAATGATGGTGATTGCTCAAAATAACAACAAAAAAGTTTGTGGGGTTACCTTTTTCAACTGGTTGCAAGGAGCCGTTGAATGTGCGTAGCTTATTAAGTGGCGAAGCTTGCGAAGACACTTATTGATTTCACGATGTCTGTCCGTCTGTCCGTCTGTCCCACGATTATCTCGAGAACGGTTTCGAATTTTCAAAATCTGTTTTCAGCAATCGATTACTGATCACCCAGGCATCTGAACCGCCTATTTTGAAACTGATTGCTCAACGGCAATCGTTAGATACCGCTACAAAACTGATTGCTTCGCCACTTTGCTATGCTGTTAGCTTGCTAAGTTTATTGGCAATGTGAAGGAGATCTGTGTCCACTAATGAGTTGTTTGTTTTGAGCTGTACTGAAGATGAAGAAATGCTTAATATTTATTTTTTTGAGGTAATATATTTTCTTAGTCACTAAGTCTACTATCTCTAATTATAGACAGAGTTGCCTATATTTCAGGATCTATAGAAAATTAATTGACACTTAATTACTAAGCACAAGCATAGAGCTATCGTCTAGTTATACTGTGAATTGATTAAGACATTCCGGAGTCAACACGGGATTAATTGGTTTGCGCCCCTCGAGATTGATCGAATCAAAGTACTCAAATATCGAGTGTATATTCTGCCATAATCTATAATCAAATTTACAAACTAACTTATTAAATTATCAATTTCAAATATTTATTATAAATTATGCAAAGTAAAGCTGCAGCCTATTTACAGGTCCTACAGATGGGCATAGGCTTCATCTCATACAAATTTACCCATCGTGCTGCTCCAGTGCGTGTTGGCGAACTTCACATGTTCTTGAAATATTTTAAACAAAACATGCAGGTTGTGCTCCAGAATAATTTTCTTCACTGCCAAGCACGATGAAGTAACATATGGTTCACCTGATGGTAAGTGATCACCGTCGCCCAGGAACATCCGCAACACCAAGGAAATTGTAGGTGTGCTGCCGGCCTTTTAGGAAGAAATATGCTCTTTTATTGAAGGTCCCGAAGTTTTCGGTCCAGAAAACCGTTGGGGACAGTATACTCCACAGTTTCGTTGTTGGTGTCCACTTGCGTCTTGTGAAGTATAATATAATATACCAAGTTTTTTCGATTGTCACTTTTTACTTTGTTGACTTCTAATATGCCAAGGTTTGGCCTCAATACCACCTGGTAGTAAAAGTTGATGAAGCCATAGATAGTAAATCGCACTATCTTAGTGTAACAAAAGCTTATTGACTCTTTCCTTCAAAATACTCAGACTGTAATCGGACTGAAAGGCAGACTCTTGCAACGTCATACGCATTGCGATAGACGAAACAAACCGTTTGATTCCAATGCGTGGAATATCGACAACAAAGAGGTGAAGGTCTGCAAACCATCTGTTTGTCAGATGGTATAAACGGGGAGGAGGAAGAATTATGGCATGTAACGCCTGCGCCTGATCTCCGAAATGCATGCTATACCGAGAGACTGTCTACACTGCGCCTGTGCTGACAAGATTGGTTTTAACCAAATCAAGGTCACTAATAAGCATTTTACTTTAACTTAAAATAAGAGATTACAATAACACTTTTTTATTGTAGTTAGCTAACTAGTAGATTTTAATTGCAACGTAATACAAATGATATATATAAATTTATATATCACTAGAATAAACGAATCTTATTTTAAAATGAAATTTAACTTTAGGATTGTTTCGCCACTAATCCCCACTTATAATTAATTACTAGTCGGACGTTAACAGCATATATTATTGTCTTTACGGTATTGTATTTCTGTTGTTTTCTCTTAGAATATATTGCGTATAATTGACAGTGATACAAAGCGTCGCGCTTGTCGTTGAAGCGGCGAGAGTGAAATGAAAATAAGTTAATGTTGGCAGCTTGGCATATAAGTTTTACATACGTAAACGAGATGGAATTATAAACAATTGAAACATATTTTTGTTACTATTATGTTCCACTGGATTTTTTGTAAACATACGCATACATTCATTTGTATAAGCAGATTAGAGATGTTGCCGTGTAATGCCAGCGTCAGATATTTACAAACGCATATCGTCCCATGGGTGAATATTAACAACTTAAAACATGCTTTAACTTAAAATACACTGCCGACCCGCTTGCCACGCCTGTGAACTATGGCAAATATCCCTCTTATAACGCAATCTATGTTGGAGACATACGTTAAGCTGTGGACTTTGATATTCTGTGATGATAGCAGTAAAGAATGAATGATGAATGAGTCATGTTTTTTTCAATTTATATTATCCCTAGTGATCCGCACCGGCTTCGTACGTGCGATTTTTGGATCTCGACAAAAGTGCCATCTACCGAGCCTAATTTTGAATCTAAACCATCCAGGGATAAACTTAAAACACACAAAAAAAATAATCAGAATCGGTCGAACCAGTTTCAAGTTTTTGTAACACTAACGGACAGCAATTGGTTTTTATATATATAAATAAGTGAAATTATAGCCGTGATAGCTCAGGGGCTAAGCACCCGCCGTTAATTTCAAAGTAAGCACGTAGTTATAGTTCTTTCACCGCTGGCAAAAATGAATTTCAAGTGCTGGTTTATCATGTGCTTGGCAGTGAAGTGAGGAACGCTGCATGTCTAAGAAATAAAAAATCCGCCAACACCGGCTAGAACAGCACGATTGTATAACTACTCCATAACCTTCTCAAAAATAGGAGAAAGTTTGTAGGCCCATTAGTGAGACACTTTTGCATGCCGAAGGATCCTGTGGCAGTCCGTGGCATGCCGAAGAATCTTGTGGCAATCCGCGTCGTGACATAAGCAGCCGCGTTCGGACGCTAACTTAGTTTAACACTGCGCTGTTTAAAAGTTCAACCATGTTTCAATTAATTAGCACGCACATTCCTTTAAAAACCATAAAGTAACCTATCCGTTTCACGTGATCCAGCGGTGTGTCGCAGCATCCCATGGAATGCCGTGACGTACCGCATCATCCAATGGCATGCCGTAACGTGCCGCGGATCCCATGGAATGCCGTAACCTGCATCATTATGCCGCGGTGAAACGCGAGAGGTTTCGGTCTATTTGTGTTGAAATAAATAAATGTATATGATTATTAAAATAAGGTCGAAAATATTTTTTCCACAAAAAAAAACCTTTGACACGCAGTGCCCTCTGTGAGCACAGGCCCTTATTTAATTTTTTCTTAGATATCGAGCTGTTACACATAAAGCAACACGGGCCACCGGCAAATCAGAAGGGATTAACCATACGAAGGAGTTCCCCTCTGTCAAAGTATAAGTCCGAGCGGTCCTTTGCGTACAATAAAGCTAGTTGCAGTCGCACTGCTCACTAAACTAAATCTAGTTGCCGAGCTGAATCGACGTCCTATAGAAATGTCAAATTGTTCAGATTTTTGCTGCGAAAAGAGATCTACCACGTCTAATTTAAAAAAGATGGCGTGACCTTTCATAAATAAGTAATTTAAATGACATTATTGCGATTTACATTTTTATACATAAAAAATACAATAATGACGGTCGTGTTGTTTTGGATTTGTTTACAAACACAGGCCGCACGCCCTCATACTGATCTGAGTCTGTATCCGCCTATGATGCCTATGATATCGAACTATTAAAAGCTAAGGTCACGAAGAGGTAGAACAAGTTTTTTTTTTATAGGATAAGGGTGACAAACGAGCACACAGTCCACCTGATGGTAAGTGCTTGCTGCGGCCCATAGACATCTACATCTATCCTCTATTAGAAATCAAAATGTAGATGCGTTGTCACCCGTGAGGACTAAGATGGAATGCCTCATTTCCAGTAAAAAGGGCCTCCGGCCACCTGCACTCACCAAACGAAACGCAGAGGTAAACCTCTACTTCACGCTGGTTTTCTGTGAGGTCGTGGTACCACCCCGGTTCGAGCCGGCCCATCCGTGCGACAGCAAAAGCTGCTGCCTGGCTCTACCACTGTTAATAGTATGTTGAAAACCTCGTAAAAAATATTGCGATCATCCATCTACACAATTTATTAGTAGATATTTACGAGATTCAGATTCAAAAGGATAATAATTCTAATAGTAGCAAAGCATGTTATATTGAATAATAAACACAACCATTTCGGATATGTATAGAAAACCTTAATGGCACAAATAGATTCAGACATATCCCAATATCTGACCACAGGTTTGTAATCCCGTGTCTTGACTACTTACAGAAGAATAAATTATTCCGTTTGAGCAGCCAACATGTCTACCTATCTCTTAGTTGAATTTCGCTTATTGTAAAGGCGAACCTACGTTGTGTGTACATAAATAATATGGTTAGCAGAATATAATATACTAGCTGGTTTAGCATTAGTTGTTCTGCCTTTACGGTAGGTGGCTCCATGATTAATTTTAATATAAAATATATAGAAACAGAAACTTTTTTTTTAATAGTAGCTAGTACCCGTCGTGTTGCTGCCGCAAAAGAAATAATTGTCGAAATATCATTTTAAATTTAGAAGAGTTGTAATGTTTAATTATGAATGATAATAATACATTAATTGATGTTGAATGATGTATAACTTCCAAATAAATTTGTTGGTACTACACGCGCGCTACCTACTGTAAGTTTATTGTACTATGCCTTCGCGGAAGTGCAAGGAATAAGTTGACAATGTTTTGCCACAATCTGATGAATGGTACGGCAGCGTATAAAATAAGATCAAACAAAAACTATTTTTATATATTAGACAAATTATTAATAATACTTATTTAAAGTCACCCTTTTGTTTAATTACCACTGGTTTGGAAAAAAAAACCTGTGTCTTGGGAAAAAAAACCTGTGTCTTGGGAAAAATCCCAGCTGGATTTAAAAAAAATTAACATCTTTCAATGGTATGTTATACAATTAACAACACAAAGTAAATAAGAATTAACTTGTTAGCGATCACCTCATTCCCAGGGGTTATTATCATCCATAAATTCCTGATTATTACAATAACCCTTTTTACACAAACTTAGTTCAATAAAGTTTTTGAACTTGGAGCAGGTTAAATTTTGTATATTTACTGGGATTTTGTTTTAAAAGTGTATACATCGCCTCAAGAATGAATTACTGACTAGGTGGAGTCGAGTAAGTGATAATATTAACTTGTGTCTATTCCTAGTATTTACAGAATAAATATCACTTATTTTTGTAAAACTACTTTTACTTTTGTGTACATACATCACATTTTCATAAATGTATTGGGAGGCCAAATTTAATATATTAATGTTCTAATTTTTATGTAAGAGCTATTCTTTAGATTGTAAATCACAGATTACTCTTATGGTTCTCTTGTTTAAAACAAATATAATTTCAATGTCAGTCGCGTGTCCCTATAGAAAAATACCATACAACATTGCGATATGGAAATAGCTAAAGTAAAATAATCTAGCAGTTTCAACGTTGGTAAGATTTTTTATCTTTTTTACAGTGTAAGCTGTAGTAGAACTAAGTCTGCTTGCTAGTTGTGGTATATGGGGGCCCTATTGAAGCTTCGTGTCTAGTTTGATTTCAAAGAAAATGGTGATATCGACAAATCTCAGTTCCTCTCCATTTAAAGCTACATCAGTATTTAAATATTTGTCATTTGGAGTCATGATTTCATGACATTTCCATTTAAATACAATTATTAACATTTTCAATGTCAACTTACTAATTTAGATGATGTAATATTTACTTCATCATATTTTTTCATTATTATTTTTATATATATATATATATATATATATATATATATATATATATATATATATATATATATATATATATATTTATCCATATCATATTTGCCAAACAAGTCTTTTATAAAACTGATGTGACGACCTTATAAGTGGCTACTACAATCAATATCCACCTCCAGCTATCTTCGAACAAACAAAGTTAACATCTTTGAACAAAGAACTGCAAATACGTTGTCATATCTGGGAACTAAAATGAAATACCTGACGGCCTGTAATTATACTGGGTATTTATAGCCTTTAGACCGGAAACAGCAGTGGGCGCTCTGGTGTTTGGAGCCAGAAATAAGTAAGAGGGCGGTAACTATCAAGACCGATTTCCAAATAGAAAAGGAGGTACCTATGCTAAGTGGTTTGAATTTTTTTTACTGTTTATTAAAAGAACAAATAGGAAGTAGTTTAAAAACGTGGTAGAGCCATGCTGCAGCTATATTAGTAGTATAGTTGTAGCTCGAATGGTTCGGCTCGACCGGGGAAGGATCACGCTCTCACAGAATACCAGCTTATAATAGCAGCTTAACATTGCTGTGTTTCGTATGGTAAGTGTAGAGAACCGGAGACCCTTTTTACTGGAAATGAGGCATTCCATCTTAGTCCTCACGGGTGACAACGCATCTGCATTTTGATTCGCAAACGAGGATAGATGTAGATGTCTATGGGCCGCAGCGACCACTTACCATCAGGTGGACTGTGTGCTCGTTTGTCACCCTTAACCTATAAAAAAAAATCTAGAAAATTTTAGTGTAGGTATTTCCATGCAATGAAGCCAGCTTATTAACTAACAAGGCTCTTATAACTGAAAAAAGTTGTATATCCATTCGATTTTATTTTTTATTTATAGTAAAGTTATAAGGAAGTAAAAAATTATTCATAAAGGCAGATTTAAGTAAATTACCATGACTAATTGCTTCTTTACTTCTACATTAAGGTACTCTTCAAAGTAGTTTAATCTTAGTTGCACGTCAATTCATTTAAGAATAGTTTGATTGAAGAACTTTGACTTAATGCACTTTGTTAAACTGTAAAATTATTTTATTTTTTAAGTAAACTTTACTACTGCTTTAGTATTTATCCTGTGTATACATTACATATACAGTGTGGGCACACGTCCAGATCTGAAATAATTATTAGTAGGCCACAAAAACACTTGTCTTACATGGGGTTCAAAACCTACCGGTCCGCCACGCCGCAGCTTAACACTTTCCTCTCGGCTGCCATTAATCCCTCGAGACATTCTCGCAATTAAACTTCTAATCATTTCTTGCAATGAAACTTAATAATATCAAATAAAGTACAAATGCAAGTCTAACAATTTGACATGATAATTAAAACAAAAAGCCTTTAACACGAACCGTGTTACTAACGGTGGTAGTCAGATTGTCGGGCGCAATTTTATGTCAAGTTTTATTTGCAACGGCACAGTGCGAGGCATTGTTTCAGTGTCAATTAACGAACGAATGTTGCGAGTGGGAACTACGCATCAGCTACTCGAATTCAACTTTCAAATTTAGTTCTTACAAAGAAGTGCTGAACTTTATTTTTTGTTAAAAAAAATTGTAGACATGACAAATTTCATAAAAATAATCCTACACTGTTTTATTTCATGTAAGTTTCAGTCATATTTATAGTTTTACTAGATTATTTATTCAA
The DNA here is from genome assembly GCA_033319125.1 of Parnassius glacialis. Classification (NCBI taxonomy): domain Eukaryota; kingdom Metazoa; phylum Arthropoda; class Insecta; order Lepidoptera; family Papilionidae; genus Parnassius; species Parnassius glacialis. The sequence continues at coordinate 50,591,334 of JAVANC010000006.1, read as the reverse complement.
ATTTTAATAAAATTTATCGAAATGTCTTTTTGGTTCGAAATTTTCTTTTTGGAGCTAAAATTTTGCGTACTCATATAATGTCAATGAGCATACATTAATATGGTACTATTGATCTGATCTGATAATGAATCTGGATGCCGGGCCTAAAAATACAACTATAAATTTTTTTTTTGAAATAGATTTTATTTTAATAGGTCCTTTTCAATGATTACATTAAACTAAATGAATTTGGTTTATTTTAAAATAAATAATATCACTATTAACTGTTGTAGGAATATAACCTCATCGGCTTTAAACGTTTCTCCGAATGTAGAGGGTTTATTTTAATCGCCATGATAAGTAGGCAACTTAATCCACAGTATAAGTCGTTTTGCACCTTTGATGCGGCTATACGCCTAGCGTAAAATATGATAATACCGCCATCTTTCGAAAGTCGTAACATTGTTTCGGCATATCCAACAGTCCCATCTTGCGATGCCCTTGAAAGGAAATGGGGTGATGAATTCTCTTAACATGTCCAATATTTTGTAGTACAAAATCAAAAACTCGATGGGATGATAATATTATCTATAAATAGCATTTTTTTTCTTTACAATATTTCAATTTTAGTTTGACTTTGTCTTATTATTTAAAAATAATGTTAAAATAATGTAGATATGACGATATGATTGCCAGTGATGACTTACGGATCTGAGACGTGGTCCTTCACTACTGGCCGTATGAGGAAGCTCAAGGTCGCTCAGTGAGCTATGGAGAGGGCTATGCTCGGGGTTTCTCTGCGTGATAAACTTATAAATGAGGATATCCCCAGTAGAACCAGAATAACCGACATAGCCTAACGGATTAGTAAGCTGAAGTGACAGTGGGCTGGCCATATAGCTCAAAGAAGCAACAACCGATGGGGAAGGAAAGTTCTCGAGTGGCAGCCTCGTACCGGTAGGCGAAGTGTAGGGTGACCCACTACTAGATGGAGTGACGACCTGGTGAGATGTGCAGGAAGTCAATGGATGCATTTGGCTCAGGACCGTGTTTTGTGGCATTTCATGGGGGAGGCCTATGTTCAGCAGTGGACTTATGAAAGGCTGTAATGATGATGATGAATGATGATAAAATAAAAAATTTCATACAAACTGTAATACCCTATTTCCCCCTTTTAGGGGTTAAAGTATCCAAAATATTTTCTAAGCGGATACCTACGTCATAAAAGGCAGCTACTTCAGATTACTACGTAAAGCGGTTTAGGTTAGCCTGCTTAAATCATAACCTAACTTTTAGCTGACATAGAGAAACCATTTATTATGTATCCACAAAAGCCCTTCAAAATCTTTTAAATTGTGAAAAGAATTAGCACTATTAGCGGCTTATTGCTTATTTGTTTTTCATTTAACGCCATAATATTATTTGGAAAGTTTAATTTACCTTCGAAGCCCATAACAATTTTTATTCACTCATTTTTAAAGTTGGAATCCATATTTAAATAATTTTATAAACATACTTAATATTATTTTTCCGGTTAGTAACACTGACAATGACTGAAAATGTCACTGCGGTAGAAAGAAAATTAACTGTACAAGAAATCCGCATCACTATACTTTAGCAATAACTTACATTTTCTTAGGTGGGAGAGCAATGCTGCAGCTATATTACTGGTATAGTTGTAGCACGAATGGGTCGGCTCAAGCGGGGAAGGACCACGCTCTCACAGAATACCAGCGTAAAATAGCAGCTTAACACTGCTGTATTTCGTATTGTGAGTGTAGAGAACCGGAGACCTTTTTTACTCGAAATGAAGCATTCCATCTTAGTCCTCACGAATGAAAACGCATCTGCATTTTGATTCGTAATTGAGGATAGATGTGGATGTATATAGTGCACAGCTACCACTTACCATTAGGTGGACTGTGTGCTCGTTTGTCACCCTAATCCTAAAAAAAAAAATTCTGATTTTGGGCTGCTACTGGAACTTCTTGAGAGAAAATCGAATAACTGATTTTGGCCCGACCTAGGATACGAACTCAGAGCCGTGACGTGACAGAACGTGACTTGTCGTGAGGCTTTTCACGACAAGTCACGTTTACTACATTACCGCTAGACCAATGAGGTCCTTGGTAAAGTAGTAAACGCGATTGCTCAATATATTTAATTATAAGTCGAGGTCCAAAATCATATCATCACGTTTTTTTTTAGGATAAGGGTGAAAAACTAGCACACAGTCCACCTGATGGTAAGTGGTTGCTGCGGCCCATAGACATCTACATATATCCTCTGTTACAGATCAAAATGCAGATGCATTTTCACCCGTTAGGACTAGGATGGAATGCCTCATTTCCAGTAAAAAGGGCCTCCGGCCACCTGCACTTACCAAGCGAAACGCAGAGGTAAACCTCTACTTCACGCTGGTATTCTGTGGGGTCGTGGTACCACCCCGGTTCGGGCCGGCCCATCCATGCGACAGCAAAAGCTGCCGCCTGGCTCTACCACTGTTTATAACTGTTACCGTAGGTGCAGTGATTTTCTACAGCTTGAAATGTTTTATGTTCATTTAGAATACCCAACAAAAAAGATACAAAAAAAGTGTCTAACTGTGTTAGTCTTTGTATTGTTGTGTCTGTTTGAGAAGAATTATTGGTGTTAAAAACATTTTTATAAAAACGCTAGTATAAACGAATCCGAAAGTACTTCTGCATTAAAATGTCTCTCCTTCTTAATAGTCTTAACTCTGCTATACGATGAGGATTTACGTTATACGGATATTCCTTTCGTAAAATGGATCTCTTTGTTTGTCAAAAAGAATGCGAAATACAGCTGCATTATGCTACAGCTCCTGCTGGTATTTTGAAAGGGCGTAGTCCCTCCCAACGGCCCTATACATCATACTATATTAATAACAAGTATATTTTACTTCATAATTTGCAAAATTACCTTAATTTGCAATAAATATATATTTTTTGCACAAATTAATAGTAATTATCGAGATTACCATAATTGATTAGGTCACAGTACTACCGTATTGCTCAGGATGGACATGAACTTGCGCGCCTACTCTATTTTTATGTTTATTTTGCCGTTTCGGAGATTAGCCGGAAAAAACAGACAGACAGACAGACAGACCGACAGACAGACAAAAATTAAAAAAATTGTGTTTTTGTTATAAGTACTATATACATTCATATGCATTGAGTAAAAAGGTTTTATTTTAATATATTATACAGAATAAACAGACACTTCAATTTTATTTATTTGTATAGATTTATAAAATTATAATGAAAACCGCTCTGTAAGCGGTCGCTGAGGCCTTGTAAATAAAGCAATATTTTAAGTCCTGACGCATGAAATATTCAGTGTAAAAATTTTTGAAATATTGTACGAAGACTTTTATTAACAGTGGTAGAGCCACGGGGCAGCTTCTGCTGTCGCACGGATGGGCCGGCTCGAACCGGGGTGGTACCACGACCTCACAGAATACCAGCGTTAAGTAGAGGTTTACATCTGCGTTCCGCTTGGTGAGTGCAGGTGGCCGGAGGCCCAATTCCCCCCTCCCCCCATCAACATGGTAGGGGAATTGAACAGAAGACTAACCCAGGAGGGTACCCAGGCGTGTAATAAAGAATATGATAAACTTTTCAAAATTTGTAAAATTGTACCTGTAGACAAAAAAGTGAAAATAAAGTTAACAATGGAACAATATAATAAAAATGAGTTTAAAGTAGAAAGAGAATATAGCTACCCAACTCGTCAATCCACTAGAAAAGGAAAATATGTAGTACGTAAAATTAAAAATTACTTTGGCATGCGCACGAGACGATGGGTTATCCCGCAATTACATAACGAGCTGCCGCCGGACTTGCTTAGTAAAGTTATCTCAAAAAATCATTTAAAAAATATTCTAAGAAAACATTACCTATCAGTGTGTCCATAAAGCACTAACATAAAACACTAAGCACTATGCTCAATGACCTCAATAGTGTCTCCCAACGGATAGGTCTTAAGATGAACATGGACAAAACAAAGATCATGTTTAATGTCCATGTCACACCTATGCCGGTAGTTGTTGGGAGCACTAAGCTCGAAGTTGTTGACGAGTATGTTTACCTGGGACAAATTGTCCGACTAGGTAAGTCCAACTTCGACCGAGAGGTCAATCGACGGATTCAACTCGGCTGGGCAGCGTTCGGGAAGCTACGACACATCTTCTCGTCAGACATACCTCAAAACCTTAAAACGAAATTGTACAACCAGTGCGTGTTGCTAGTGATGACTTACGGAAATGAGACGCGGTCCTTCACTGCTGGCCGTATGAGGAAGCTCAAGGTCGCTCAGCGAGCTATAGAGAGGGCTATGTTCGGAGTTTCTCTGCGTGATAAACTTAGGAATAAGGATATCCGCAGTAGAACCAGAGTAACCGACATAGCCCAACGGATTAGTAAGCTGAAGTGGCAGTGGGCCGGCCATATAGCTCGAAGAACCGACAACCGATGGGGAAGAAAGGTTCTCGAGTGGCAGCCTCGTACCGGTAGGCGAAGTGTAGGGCGTCCCCCCACGAGATGGAGTGACGACCTGGTAAGACATGCAGGAAGTCGATGGATGCAGGTGGCTCAGGACCGTGCTTTGTGGCATTCTTTGGGGGAGGCCTATGTTCAGCAGTGGACTTGTGAAGGGCTGTAATGATGATGATGAAAATGTGTCCATAAAGGTACGCCACAGGCCACGAGTAACGTACTGTTAAAATTAGCGGTCTATATGCGATGTGTGCTGTATGAGTGTGTATGTGTTGAATTAGTGTATAAGGGTATATATAGTATATATAGTATATATTGCCGACAAACTGTAATGCAGTTTGGCAGATGAAAATGTTAAAACCGTTTATCATATAATGGGAAGAAAATAAATTAAAAAAAACCAGCATCCCTAGAGAATCCCTCGCTGATCATCCACGACCAAACTACTCCACTCCTGGGCGTAGGTGCTCAGGCTGCCCCGCGTATTCTGGGGGGGGGGGGGCGAAATTCCGCTCAAGACGAAACCTGCCTGGGGCAAGCGGAGCAAGAAGACAAAGGCAACACCTGCCACGCTTCACGTGGATTTCTGCAATATCAGGGGACTTCATTCAAACCTTAAGCCGTCCACTACCATCTGGAGATAGCTAAGCCGGCTTTGCTCTTTCTAACCGAGACACAGGTGTCCTCTGCAGCTGATACTTCGTATCTCTCCTACCCGGGGTAAAATTAGAACACTCGTTTGTGCCCTGGGCTGGAGTTTGCGTGTACGTCAGAGAGGACATCTGTTTTCGACGCCTCGACAGTCTTAAAGGTAAGGACCTGTCCATCCTATGGCTACGCGTAGACAGCGACGACCATCACCGCGTCTACGGGTGCCTCTATATGTCCCATAGCTGTAATGCCGACACAGACCGACTCATCGACCACGTCCAAATGGCTGCAGACTCCGTGCTACAACAAGTCCCATCCGCAGAGATCGTGATTCTTCGCGATTTTAACGCCCACCACGCCGATTGGCTTGGTTCGCGTTTAACCGATCATGCGGGGAGATCTGTTCATGACTATGCCTTGGCATATGGTCTGACACAACTGGTTACTTCGCCTACGCGGATCTCAGATGTGGAGGATCATATACCTTCCCTGTTGGACCTTCTGCTGACCTCTCATCAGGACAGATATCAGGTCTCCGTCGATGTCCCTCTGGGCTCTTCGGACCATTGTCTGATCCGGAGTATGGTGCCACTCACGCTCCAATCGCAATTGCGATCTGCAGCCTGCCGCCGTGTTTGGCACAATAGGTCGGTCAATTGGGACGGGATGCGGTCTTTTTTTGCATCCTACCCTTGGGGGCGGGTTTGTTTCGCGCGCAATGATCCCAACGTTGTTGCTGATTCTGTCGCTGATGTGGTACTTCAGAGAATGGAATTATTTATTCCATCATCTGTGGTACCCATCAGAGGCAGAAATCAGCCATGGTTTGGTCACTCCTGCAAAATTGCATCACGCTATAAACAGGAGTGCTACTGAACCTGGGCCGACGCATCAACGTCTTGGGATGTAAATACCAGCGCTCTTAAAAAGAGGTATAATTCCGCCTTCAGGTCCTTCAAAAGTGTCATTGCCAAGGCAAAGTCAGAGCACATAGGCAGAATTGGCGAGAAACTAGTTCATCTCCCTTCGGGAACACGTGCATTCTGGTCTCTCGCCAAGGCTGTCCAAGGGAACTTCTGTCAGCCATCTCTGCCATCTCTGCATAGGGCGGACAACTCACTGGCCCATGACGCAAAAGAGAAAGCCGATCTGCTAAGCTCTCTTTTTGCTTCCAACCCGGCTCTAGATGACAGGGAGAACACACCGCCGACCATCCCGTGTTGTGAGTGTTCCATGCAGGAAGTGCTGTTTACACATCGCTCGGTGCGTAAAGCACTCCTCTCCCTGGACGTCAACAAGTCGAGTGGGCCTGATGGAGGCCCACCTATTGTGCTGAAGACGTGTGCTCCGGAGTTGGCACCGGTTTTAACGCGTCTTTTCCGGTACTGCTACTCCTTTGGCGTAGTCCCGAACTCATGGAAGACAGCTTTGGTGCACCCGATCCAACTACAGGCCTATTGATATCACCTCCTTGTTCTCCAAAGTAATGGAAACCATTATTAACAGCCAGCTCAGAACCACTTTGTCGTATCTCCTCAGTTTCAAGGCACTCCCCTTGTTGCCTCAGCCAGTACCGGGATCCTTGGTGTCGACATATCGAGTGACGTGCAGTTTCGTGGTCACTTGGACGAGAAGGCCAAATTGGCCTCTAAAAAGCTTGGCGTGCTCAGCAGAGCGGCACAGTATTTCATGCCGGCACACCGCTTGCAACTTTACAAGGCGCAGGTTTGGCCTCATATGGAATACTGTTCCCATCCCTGGGCAGGGGCTCCTCAATGCCAGCTCCTTCCACTTGACCGCATCCAGCGCAAAGCAGTTCGAATCGTCGACAACCGAGTTCTTTCCGATCGGCTTGACTCATTGGCATTGCGTAGAGATGTTGCATCTCTTTGCGTATTTTATCGCTTCTATCACGGGGAGTGCTCTGGGGAATTGTTCGGACTAATTCCAGTCGCCCAATCTCACCATCGCACATCGCGACAAAACTCGCAATACCATCCATACCATCGGGATGATTGACGGTCCACCACTGTGCGATTTAGAAGAAGTTTTCTTTCTCGCACAGCTTTCTTGTGGAATCGATTACCACCAGCGATTTTTCGGGACTGAAACGACTTAGGGACCTTCAAGAAAAGAGCATACTCCTTTTTAAAAGGCCGACAACGCATCTGCGATTCCCCTGGTGTTGCAGTTGTTCATGGGCAGAGGTAGTCACTTACCATCAGGTGAGCCGCATGCTCATTTGCTCCCTCTCCTATAAAAAAAAGACTTCATAGCAATATAATAATATGACTATATAGACAATTTCAATTACACGGATTAGTTAGCTGAAGTGACAGTGGGCTGGCCACATAACTCGAAGAACCGACAGCCGATGGGGATGAAAGGTTCTTGAGTGGCAGCCTCGTACTGGTAGACTAAGTGTAGGCCAACTCCCTACGAGATGGAGTGACGACCTGGTAAGACATATAGGAAGTCGATGGATGCAGATGGCCCAGGACCGTACTTTGTGGCATTCTTTTGGGGAGGCCTATGTTCAGCAGTGGACTTATGAAAGGCTGTAATGATGATGATGATAGACAATTTAGTTTACGTGGAAGAGCTCCGTTGTAAGAATTATGACTCATACGAGCAAAGACCACGACCGCACGAAATACCAAAATGAAGCATAACGCAGCATAATGACTATGTTTTTTATGGTGGGCTACGAGAATCTGAATCCCTTTTTATAGATAATTAAGTACTCCATCTTGGTACTTAAGGGTGGCAGCGCATTTTTTGTAATTGAGGTAACAGTTCACCTAATGGTAAGTGTCCACTCAGGCCCGTAGACACCTGCAAGTAACTTCTAATCAATAAATCTTCAGATGCGTTGTCACTATAATTATACTGGCTTTCTATTCCCTTTAGACCAAAATACAGCAGAGCAAGCATAGTTATTTTACGTCAAAAAAAGAGAAATGGATGGTATTTAACTTGAAGGGCTAACTAGAAAGAAAGGAAACGTTATCTAGTAAAGGAGATTTTTAATTCTTATCAAAAATAGATATCTAAAGGCCACATCTAAGTTTTAGTAGTTGTGTAGACTGTGTGCTCGTTTGTCACTCTTTATTTTTTTATTAGTATTTGGTGTTGGTAATCCAACACATTCTACTATTCTGCACTATCCTCTTATTATTTGAGTAAAAAAATAGTTTTCCTTGTTGTTTAAAATACTTCAGTCGAATAAAGTTAACCCCGTTCAATACATCTTTCAATATCTAAGTTAATGCATAACGTAGGAAAAGACAAAGTATCCTTTTGTTCCCGTTGGTGTCATATGAAACGTAGGAAACGCACTGGGATAGTTTTTTAAACATTCCGTATATAACATTTTCCGCATGCAAAATACATAGACTGGCATCGGGAAAAAGTGACAATGTCACGGAACGTTTATAGAATTCAATTTTAATAATTTTAGTAGTTTAGTTCTTATAGTTGAGATTAAATAAGATTTCTATTGTTTTAAATATTTAAAAATTAAGATGGACATTTAATTTAATTAAACTTATTAACCGTCCTGTTTTCAAACGACATATCGTTTCTAAATTTAAAATCTAAATTTCTAAATCTAAATTTTAAAAAAAAAATTAAATCTGCTGATTGACATGCCCTGGAGAGTCCTAAGTTATTACAGCTTTGCGGGAAACAGGAAGAGTTGAAATATATTATAAAATTAATAAACATATTAATTTATATAATATCTTATATATTTTAATTAAACCTACCTTTATGAAAGTTGTAGCAAAGTTGTTATTGAGTTTCAAAGGCAGTTCTTACATTGCTTTTTATTATATTAGTACTGCTCTTATACCGTGCCCTGTTTTTAAACTTCACACTTCAGAAGATATTTTGAAGATTTTATTTGAAATGCCTTTTACTTTTTATAAAATAGGTTCATTATATTGTATAAGAAATTGTAACATGGCTTTCAATAAGTTGTATAGATTTTGAGGTTCAGAGTTTTATATTTCAACAAGCCTAAGCCTAAGCTAAGTAAATTGTATTAACTTTGAATCTCTATAAAATAAGTTTATCTTTTCATTTTAATTCATTTGATAAATGTAGATATCAATGAGCCACAGCATCTACTTAACATCAGGTGGACTGTTGCTCGTTTTTCAACCCAGTTCTATAAAAAAAAAAACACTAGAAGTTTTTTATCTCTTAGTTTTATTAGTCCCAACGTTTATTTTTATAAAAATTATCTGGCGCTGAAAACGTTTTTCTGCGATTTCCGGTAGGTGGCGCGATAAGATGTACTCTGAATTAATTACGGACTTTAACAGTGTAAATGACTACAGTCGCATATTTCACTCACATTCACTAACAGAAATACCAAGGGTTATATAAAGTAAAACAAGGATATTTGAATTTTTCATATAATATTACTGTTACCATTTCATTCTATCAAAAGTTCGCTGTAGAACATAGGCCTCTCCCGTAGTTTGTCACATAGTGGATATTTAATATAGTTGCCACGTTTGGCAGGCGGGTTGGCAAAAGCATTTTTTTTATTTTAAGTAAGTTGTTATTAAGAAGATGCTACTGCTCATCTCCTGGTTTGTACATCTGTCTCTTCTTATGACACCTACGTGACGATATGGCGTAGTGGTTATTCTTAGATTGCCACCGAACGGTGATAAAGTGTATATATATTTAAAAAAAATTGTAAGTGTTTCATTTATAAATAATGATTTAGCATACATTATAAGATTATTTAGAAATAATAGCTAACATAAGTTTTATTTTTATTAAGCTTATAACAAAGAAAAAGAACTTAGAGTGTATCAATCTACAGGGTATGGCTTATGCAATGCAACTGAAACATATAAAAATGTAAGCCGCAAACAACTAATACTGCACCAAGAAAGATATAGTCATCTGAGACTCGTAAATACCGTGCTCAGTACACTTGTAGCAGATAAGCTAGAATCTATTGGACTTAGAAAACACTAGACGAGCGTAATATATAGATAGACATAGACGTATTGCACACATGTAGAACTGTCTATTTTTTTAATAGTACGTGATTTTTCTTAACTTCTGCTACCAAAACCACTGTGCATAGCGTTCTTAAGAATAACGGCCTTATTCATAGATATTGGTTATCGCTCACTTTAATGAAGTATTATTTATCTTTGTCTATTTCTATTTTCATTTAATAGTAAAGGAGAGAGGTACTTTAGGAAATGCTAAAATTGACGTTGATTTGTATAAATAAGGCCGTAAATGCTTAGAACATATTTAATCATTTTAATTATTCACGACAATATGTCGATATATGAGTGTCGTTAACTAGAACTATGGGAAAAAAAAAGTTTCATATAACGGGTGTTAAATTTCCATATCTGGGTACATGTGAGGCTGCATTGTCGTGGTGCACCACTATTACCACTAGGACCTAACAGTTCTTTGATCCCCTCTACAACAAGTTTACTCTCCATAACAGCAGCAATATGAAGCGACTTTCAATAAAACGAGGTGACCATTAGTTCTTGTGTGCTTCTCTCACACCGGTACAAATTAACAGTCAACTGTTACTTCGTTCCGGGATCATAGTAACACAGCCATGTTTATCGCAAGTCAGTATATCGTAACATTTTTTACACGCGGACGTCAATTTTTTTTTCAATAATAATTGCCATTTGTTCAGCCGACGATATTTCTGCTAATCGATAAGTTTCCCCCCTTAACCCTTATACTCCCCAAAGTAGACGTCCAAAGCTTGCTTCCATTCATCATCATCATTACAGCCCTTCACAAGTCCACTGCTGAACATAGACCTCCCCCAAAGAATGCCACAAAGCACGGTCCTGAGCCACCTGCATCCATCGACTTCCTGCATGTCTTACCAGGTCGTCACTCCATCTCTTGGGGGGACGCCCTACACTTCGCCTACCGGTACGAGGCTGCCACTCGAGAACCTTTCTTCCCCATCGGTTGTCGGTTCTTCGAGCTATATGGCCGGCCCACTGCCACTTCAGCTTACTAATCCGTTGGGCTATGTCGGTCACTCTGGTTCTACTGCGAATATCCTCATTTCTGAGTTTATCACGCAGAGAAACTCCGAGCATAGCCCTCTCCATAGCTCGCTGAGCGACCTTGAGCTTCCTCATCCGGCCAGCAGTGAAGGACCACGTCTCAGTTCCGTATGTCATCACTGGCAACACGCACTGGTTGTACAATTTCGTTTTAAGGTTTTGAGGTATGTCTGACGAGAAGATGTGTCGTAGCTTCCCGAACGCTGCCCAGCCGAGTTGAATCCGTCGATTGACCTCTCGGTCGAAGTTGGACTTACCTAGTCGGACTATTTGTCCCAGGTAAACATACTCGTCAACAACTTCGAGCTTAGTGCTCCCAACAACTACCGGCATAGGTGTGACATGGACATTAAACATAATCTTTGTTTTGTCCATGTTCATCTTAAGACCTATCCGTTGGGAGACACTATTGAGGTCATTGAGCATAGTGCTTAGATCCTCCAGCGATTCTGCCATAAGGACTATATCGTCGGCAAATCGAAGGTGAGTGATGTTTTCGCCATTGATGTTAATACCGTATCCTTTCCAGTCCAGAAGCTTGAAAACGTCTTCCAATGCAGCGGTGAAGAGTTTCGGGGATATAACATCACCCTGTCTTACACCTCTCTGCAATTGGATAGGTTTCGTACTCTTTCGTGCTTCCATTGCTGCGACGGAATTTCCGGGCGATACGAAAAATAATTTTCCAAATAAAAGTCATGAAAATAATAAGTGTACTATTATTCATTTTTTTATAGGATAGGGTGACAAATGAGCACACACTCCACCTGATGGTAAGTGGTTGCTGTGGCCCATAGACATATCGTCATCCTCGTTTGCGAATCAAAATGCAAATGCGTTGTCATCCTTGAGGACTAAAATAGAATGCCTCTTTTCCAGTAAAAAGGGTCTCTGGTTCCCTACACTCACCATACAAAATACAGCAGCATGAAGCTGATATTTGACGCTGGTATTCTTTGAGAGCGTGGTCCTTCCCCGATCAAGCCAACCCAATCGTGCTACAACTATACTACTAATATAGCTGCAGTATGGCTCTTTTTAGCAGCATAGAAACAAAAAAGAAGACGACTAAATGAAGATTAAGTTAAACTACTTTTACGGATTTTATCGCGTTTCATTAACTTATTTTTATTAATTCTCGACGTTTCGGGTGCTTTACAGCACTCATGGTCACGGGGGACTAAGGTGATTGACGTATCGATGTCAGAGTCAACCCGGAGTACCTTCAGCTTTTTTATTTATTAATTTTGTTCTGAACTACGCGGAATAAATAATAAAATAAAAATAAAATAAAATAAACCTTTATTATTTTCTCCCACAAATTATACATTGCATATTTAATCTATTAAAAACATATGTAATTTTTTATAAACAAAACAAAGAGTACATAAATTTGTGGGAGACGGGAGTCCAAACTAGGATACCCTGTGCTATGGATCTCCCGGCTCCTCATTTAGAATGATCAACTAGTGAACTAATGAACTTACTGTGTCATGAAGTCTTGCAGTAGTATGCTTCGATTTAGTTTTAATTTTATTAATTACAGGATCCCAAGCAGCTGGTAGTACCCAGCCTCCCTTTCTATTGAAATTAAGATGTTTTTTTTTTAATTTCAATAGCCTCACGTATCATCCTTAGCAGGAATCGATGTTCTTTCGCGAGAATTTGTGGTTTATCATATCTAATCTAATGGCGAGAGCCGTCTAGGATATGATCACAAACTTCAGACTTCCCGAAACATTGGTGCTTCACGTCAGCTATGTGTTCTTTTACACGGGTTTTTATTGGTCGTTTTGTTTGCCCTATATATCCGATCTCCCCTTCATCGTATGGTTGACACATACAATAAAAAATTTAATTCGGTAAATTTATTTTCTTGCAGTACCAGATCATACAATAGACAGATAGTTAACTTGCTATTAAACACTTAATGTCTCTTTTAAAGTCTTGAACACATTAACTACTAACACTAACTATAAAATTATCTAACCAATGACTATATATGTACATGCACAGACACACAAATACGCGCGCGCACGCGCATGCGCGCACACACAAAACTTTAACCTCTAATAAATGTTTTACAATATTTTAGAAATTAAGATACTTTATTTTTATAAAAATTAGGTCCCTCACATTATTATTATATGTTTTATACTCTATATGTGACCATCGTCGTTGAGTTTATGATAAGTAATAAATTGTAATAGAACATAAGCTTTAGCATAAGATATATTGTAAACTTGTTTGTGGTTCTCTAAATAAATTAAAAAAAATGTATATGAAAGACCACATTCACAATCAAGCTTGTACACTCCTGCATCTTGTAGAGGAATATTGCACTTTACGGATAGTAAGAACTGACTAATCTTCTTCGGCGGCTTGAAGAATGTTCTAATAGAAGCTCTCTTCAAGATGTAGCCAATCATATCTGTGACACCTCTGACTTATGGTAGTACAGCAGGCACACGCTCGACTGTGGCCGACTTCACTCGGTCACTATGACGTAGGCGCGGGACCCGAAGCTTGTTTTCGTGCAGAACCTGCTTGACTTGCTGAAGCTCGGCTCGGATCTCTGTAACAAAGATATGCCCACGGTAGCTAAATCTGAAAGATCATGGTGGGATTCACCGTTTAAATATCGGTATGTATGGGTCTTTTTCTATACACAGTGTAATATATGGTGTTGTTAGGATTTGGAATGACTAACACATATAGGAAAGCTAAATAATTATTAGCCTCTAACTCCATAGTAAATTGAATTTTAGAGTTTATGAAATAAATATGTTCAAAAATTGCAGTTTCTTTGTCTGATGGTAAAATTGTAAAAATATCGTCTACGTACCACTTGTAGAACCTTGCAGATACTGGTGCAGCAAGCAGGGCTTTCTCCTCAAAGTCCTCCATAAAAATATCAGCGATAATGGGAGATACTGGTGAACCCATCGCAACCCCATCTACTTGCTTGTAAAACTATTCCTTCCACAAAAGATCGCCAGATGTAAGACAAAGTCTGAGTAATACTGCATATTCTGCTGGCATGTTGTTTTCCTCTAGTTTCCTAGTTACAATTGAGATGCAGTCTTCAACAGTTAGGCATGTCAATAGAAACTGAACATCAAAACTGACCATACTTTTCTTTGTTAGTAAGTAAGACAGAACTTTTATCTCACTGACAAAATAGTATGAATCCTTAGTGTGTGCTCTTGTGTGTCCTCTCAGTGGTGATAATATTTTTGCTAAGTGTTGAGCCAATCTGTAAGTTGGTTAATCGATCTGACTTACTATAGGACTTAATGGAGCGTTCGGTTTGTGCATTTTTTGTAACACACAACTTCGGTGGTTTGGCACACGCAGGTATTATCGAATTAACGTCTAAATTCAACTTTTCGGAGTATTTCTTACTAAGATCTCTAGTTCTTTTAAGCGTATTAGTTGTAGGGTCTGTTTTGACATTTATGTACGAACTTTCAGCCGATTAAAGATGTTGTATTTTAAAATTGTAATTTGGTAAAGGTCATTGACGTCCCAATATCAGAGTTAACCCGGAGTACCTTAATTTTTTTTAGTTATTAATTTTGGTCCGATCTACGCAGAAAGAACTTACAGTGTCTTAAAGTCTTGCAGTGTTATTTTTGGATTTAGTTTTATTTTATCAATTCCAGGATCCCCAGCAGGTGGTAGTACCCAGCCACCCTCTCTATTAAAATTAGGATTTTAAACAGTGGTAGAGCCACGCGGCAACTTTTGCTGTTGCACAGATGGGTCGGCTTGAACCGCGGTGGTACCACGAGCTCACAGAATACCAGCGTGAAGTAGAGGTTTACCTCTGCGTTTCGCTTGGTGAGTGCAGGTGGCCGGAGGCCCTTTTTACTGGAAATGAGGCATTCCATCTTAGTCCTCACGGGTGACAACGCATCTGCATTTTGATTTGTAATAGAGGATAGATGTAGATATCTATGGGTCGCAGCAACCACTTACCATCAGGTGGACTATGTGCTCGTTTGTCACCTTTATCCTTTAAAAAAAGGATGTTTTTTAATTTTAATAGCCTCACGTATCATCTTTGGCATAAATCGATGTTCTTTCGCGAGAATTTGTGATTTATCAAATATAGTGTAATGGCGGGGGCCGTCTAGGATATGATCACAACTGCAGACTTCCCGGAACGTTGTTGCTTCACGTCAGCTATGTGTTCTTTTACGAGGGTTTTTATTAGTCGTTTTGTTTTCCCTGTATATGAGAGACCACATTCACAATCAAGCTTGTACACTTCTGCATCTTGTAGAGGAATATTGCAGTTGACGGATGAATGAATGAATGAATGAACATACTTTTATTGTACACCAGAAATAAATATAGAAATGTCACAACAAAAATCAGATTATAATATGTAAAATTTGGCGGCCTTATCGCTACATAGCGATCTCTACCAGGCAACCAAAGGTGTAAAGTAATACAAACAATGAATAGGTAGGTGGTAGGTGGTGCAATATAAATATACAAATAATAAATGCAAAAAAAAGATATAAATAACTAAGTAATACATGAAATAATATAAATTACTAACACATAATAAAAGATAAAGTAAATCATATAAACATAAATATACACACAACACATATATATCAATATATATATACAAAATTCCTCAAACAATAATATAAAGCTGATAGATATAATAAATAATGCTTGCACTCACCAGACCCATGCGCTCAATGTCACTACGTGAGCGACACGACGTCGACATGAGGCGAGTTGTATTTCAAGTTCTTTTTTATTTACCACGTTTTTATTAAGTCGCTTTCGTGTATGTCTGTTCGGGTCGTACATAATCACACAGTCTATCCTAACGGTGTCCGAACGATTGAGACAAGTAATGCTCTTTAAGTAATCGCTTAAAGATAACAATAGTTTGTGCCTCACGTATATGCAAAGGTAGGGCATTCCGGAGTTTAATAGACTGGACAGTAAAAGATTTATTGAAAAATGATGTATTATGAGTTGGTACACTTAAAATTAATTTTCTAGAAGAGCCTAAAGGTTCCCCCGGAAGCCCCACAAAATTAAACTTCTCCTTTAGATTGGGATGAGTAGAAGGGTGAAATAATACACAGTACAGAATAGAAAGTATGTGCATGTTCCGGCGAAGTCGGATAGGTAACCACTTGAGACGTGAGCGAAATTGGGAAATATGGTCAATTTGCGCAATCCAAATATGAAACGAATACTAGTATTTTGAAGTCTCTCAAGCTTATTTAGCTGGTCCTCAGTTATGTCTACAAAGCTTGCGTCAGCATAGTCGAGAATCGAAAGGAGAAGAGACTGTGCGAGCATAATTTTTGTAGGAATGGGAAGAAATGATCGAAGGCGACGCAGTGAACAAAGAGCGGCAAAAGTTTACTTACTTACCTCATTCAGTTGGCGTATCCAATTTAAGGAATTATCAATATAAATATCAAGTTTTTTGACATTGTCAAAGTAAGGGATAACAACTCCATCGAATACGATAGGTGGTACAGAGAACCAGTCAATTCTTGAGATAAAGCCCTGGCTACCAATAATGATAGCCTGAGACTTTTTAGGATTGACATTTAGGCCATATGATTTACTCCACTCGTGAATAAAATTTAGATCCTTATTTAATGTAGCGATTGCATTCGGCAAATCCTCAAGAGTTGACTGTGTGTAAATCTGGACATCACCCGCATACATGTGGTAGAGAGAAGATATTTTATGAGTGATTGAATTAATGAAAATGGAAAAGAGTAAAGGTGACAACACGCCGTCCTGCGGCACGCCTGCAGTAATATCACACCAAGATGAGTTAGTTTCATTGACACGAATACACTGCCGACGGTCACAGAGATAACTTTGAAACCAGTCAATTACTGATGGAGATATGTTAAGGGAACACAACAGACTCAACAATATATCGAAGTCAACAGTATTGAACGCATTACTGAAATCCAGCAAGGTCATGACTGTGAGTTGTTTATATCCATACCCCATCGTATGTCATCAGTAACTTTGATTAAAGCAGTAGCCGTACTATGACCAGGACGGAAACCGGATTGTAAGGAATTCAATAAATTGTGCTTATTAAGGAAAAGGGTCAGCTGTTAGCAAATAAGTTTTTCAAGGACTTTAGAAAGGAAAGGTAAGATCGAGATGGGACGGAAATCAGAGAGGTTGACGGGATTAGATCTATTTGGAAGGGGTATAATATGAGTACTCTTCCAGGCTTGAGGGAATTTAGAGGAAGAGACGCAAGCATTGAGTAAATAAGTGATAATGGGAGTAATAACATCAAAGAGAGGAACAATCATATTACGGCTAATGTTGTCGCGACCGGCAGAATTTGAGGAGATGGATAATATGGTCTTCTTAACATCACATGCAGTAAAGTGACTAAAAACGAACGGAAAATATTTAAGAGTCGGAGTTACAGAAAGCGAACGAAGTGTTTGCAGTTTATGTTCGCTATCAAAAGAGTTAGAAGGATTAGAAAAATGTTGATTTAATAGTTCATAATCAACACTAGGAGGTGAACCATTTAGGGATGTTCTACCAACTCCAACTGTTTTGAGAAACTTCCACACTCTACATGAGTCGCCGTTCTCGACTGATGTGTGAATATAGCGTCGTTGCGCATCTTTACGTAATGTGTTGCATCGATTTCTGATTTCGGCGTATTTCCTTACGTTTTCCTCTGTTTTATTCCTCTTACGCTTTGACAATGCCGCATTCTTCTGCAAAATAAGGTACGTCAATCACTTTAGTCCCCCGTGACTATGAGTGCTGTAAAGCACCCGAAACGTCAGGAATTAATAAAAATAAGATAACTAAACGGGATAAAATCTGTAAAAGTAGTTTTATTCAATGTGTAGTGTTCGCGTAAATATAATAGGTCATTGATTAACGATTACTTTTGTAACTATACATCATCATTACAGCCCTTCACAAGTCCACTGCTGAACATAGGCCTCCCCCAAAGAATGCCACAAAGCACGGTCCTGAGCCACCTGCATCCATCGACTTCCTGCATGTCTTACCAGGTCGTCACTCCATCTCTTGGGGGGACGCCCTACACTTCGCCTACCGGTACGAGGCTGCCACTCGAGAACCTTTCTTCCCCATCGGTTGTCGGTTCTTCGAGCTATATGGCCGGCCCACTGCCACTTCAGCTTACTAATCCGTTGGGCTATGTCGGTTACTCTGGTTCTACTGCGGATAACCTCATTCCTAAGTTTATCACGCAGAGAAACTCCGAGCATAGCCCTCTCCATAGCCCGCTGAGCGACCTTGAGCTTCCTCATACGGCCAGCAGTGAAGGACCACGTCTCAGTTCCGTAAGTCATCACTGGCAACACGCACTGGTTGTACAATTTCGTTTTAAGGTTTTGAGGTATGTCTGACGAGAAGATGTGTCGTAGCTTCCCGAACGCTGCCCAGCCGAGTTGAATCCGTCGATTGACCTCTCGGTCGAAGTTGGACTTACCTAGTCGGACTATTTGTCCCAGGTAAACATACTCGTCAACAACTTCGAGCTTAGCGCTCCCAACAACTACCGGCATAGGTGTGACATGGACATTAAACATAATCTTTGTTTTGTCCATGTTCATCTTAAGACCTATCCGTTGGGAGACACTATTGAGGTCATTGAGCATAGTGCTTAGGTCCTCCAGCGATTCTGCTATAAGGACTATATCGTCGGCAAATCGAAGGTGAGTGATGTACTCGCCATTGATGTTAATTCCGTATCCTTTCCAGTCCAGAAGCTTGAAAACGTCTTCCAATGCAGCGTTGAAGAGTTTCGGGGATATAACATCACCCTGTCTTACACCTCTCTGCAATTGGATAGCTTTCGTACTCTGGTTCTGTACTCGGATAGCCATCGTAGCTCTACTGTACAAACACTTCAGCACTTCGATATACCGACAGTCAACTTGGCACCGCTGAAGGGACTGCAGCACCGCCCAAATTTCGACGGAATCAAAGGCTTTCTCATAGTCCACATACGCCAGACATAGTGGCAAATTGTACTCTTCGGACTTCTGTACAATTTGCCGTAGGGTATGTATGTGGTCTATGGTGCTAAAGCCCTTTCGGAAACCGGCTTGTTCGGGAGGCTGGAAGTCGTCAAGTCTGCGCGCGAGACGATTCGTAATGACTCTCGAAAACAGCACGTAGACGTAGTAACTATACATGATAGATATTAAATACATAAGCCGATTTAGCCAGTAACATACTTCTAATAAGCAAAGGCAATCTGTATAATCATTACGTAGTATAATTTATTTAATTGTCAAAACGAATGTTGTAGTTTTGATATTGACCACATTTATTAAATAATACTCCTCTACACTAGATTTTCCCTGGGACGTTGAGACAACTTTCGCGCAATTAATATAAAATTGCAATCCATAGCGCAAATTAGGAATCTACCTTCTGTCCTTTGGTTGTCGCCTTTTGCCCTAAGGGAAATACTACCTCTAAGAGAGGTCAATTATGGGATTTATTAGATTAGGGCTTTGATTAAATAAAACCGAGTAAGATTTCTAATATTTCATAACGTTTATTTTTACTTCGTTTTACATGAACTCTCAGAATGCACTCCTGAACTTACAACTGAACATAAATAATATAGGACATAGATTTCAAAACGTAGTGAGCGCACTCTAGTATTAAAAAATTGGAACCACAAATTAACCATAAACCCACAATACACAAAGAGCTTCTTTAAATTATTTTTTTTACAGGATCATGTTTTTAATCTAACTACCACTTACATCCTTTTTATCTCCTGTAAACTTTATATTTTGATCTCAAATTGAATTGTAAATATTACATTTTAACTTAAAATAGCAACTACAACACGGTATAAACTTAGCTTTAAACTTTTTATAACAGTGGTAGATATATAATTAAAGCTATATTTAATCAGGCCAGCACTATGAGCTGTTTGTCACTTAAATTTAATATAAAATACAGAAAAATATAGGAAACAAGAAATAAATGATTAAAAGTAAAGTATAACAAATATCAATTTTGAAGATACACATTTAAAAAGCACCAATGAATAAAATATGAAAGTTGCATTTAAAACTTTTAGCGACGAATTTCATTATTGGATATAAAAATATTAAATGATTTGCGAGCCCCAATTGACCACTTATATAATTTGCATGATGAAGCTATGCTGGAACGGAGTAATATTTTCACGTACGGTGGCCACGCTTTTGGAAAAGGGAAACGATGTTATTATTAGTTTCAGTAAGGGTTGATTTTTCAATCGCCATATAAAAATTATCCACCAAAAATTATAACGAACTCATATATAACAGTAAAACGATTGAACAATTTTATTCATGCGACTGTACTTTTTAATTTATATATTATTGTTGTTATTCAATGTATTTATCATCAATGATTTTTATCTGATGATTTTAAAATCGCCCTTAGAGTAAAATATTTATTTTTATTATCATTTTTTAAATTACAATTTTTAATTACAGGAATAGCGGGGCCCCCAGTCCCCGGCGGCCCCGCTATTCCTGGCTACGGTGGCGACCATGGTAACGGCGGGGCAGGGGGTGCTAAGAATCTCCGGTGGAGGTTTGGTTGCCACCTACGACGACTCGACCTGGCAACATACAACGCACGCACCCTGAGGACTGACGAGAAGATCGTGGAGCTGGAAGAAGAGATAGACAAGTTGCGCTGGCATATTATAGGATTATCCGAAGTCCGAAGAGAGGGGGAGGACACGGTAATCCTCGAATCCGGCAACTTGCTCTATCACCGGGAGGGCGAACATCTGTCCCAAGGAGGTGTCGGATTTATCGTCCACAAGTCTCTCGTTAACAACGTTGTAAAGATCGGGAGTGTGTCGACGAGGGTTGCGTACCTTATACTCAGAATCACCAAACGGTATTCGCTGAAGGTCATACAGGTTTACGCACCAACCTCGGCACACCCCGATGAGGAGGTGGAGGAAATGTATGAGGATATCTCTAGAGCCATGCATTCCTCCAAAACCCAATATACGGTGTTAATGGGAGACTTCAATGCAAAACTAGGCACAAGAGAGAACGGTGAGCTGAAAGTAGGGAAATTTAAAATATTAAGGGCCGACTTCATGGAGAAAGAGGGACTCTTTATGATGAACTCTTTCTTCAAGAAGCGGCCCCACAGGAAGTGGACCTGGTTGAGCCCCGACGGTTCGACAAAAAATGAGATTGACTTCATTATGACGACCAGACGACAACTGTTCAGTGATGTCTCAGTGATCGCGAGGGTGAAAACCGGCAGCGATCACCGAATGGTTAGAGACACACTGAACCTAAATGTTAAGTTGGAGAGGTCTCGTCTGATGAAGTCAACGCTCCGTCCCCCTCGTGCTCTAATCCAAAGTCCCGAAACCTTTCAGCTCGAGTTACGAAACCGTTTTCAGTGCCTAGAAGACTGCAATGAAGTGGACGATATGAATGACAAGCTCGTGGAAACTGTCCATGCGGTCGGAGCTAAGTTCTGCAAGACCCGCCGCAGAAGAACACAAAAACTCTCCGATCACACTCTTAATCTCATGGCTGTTAGACGGGAGATGAGGCTACATTCTTCAACAGATTTGACAGCATACAGGCAACTGAACAGACAGATCTCCAAATGCATGCGGCGGGACTTACGCAACTTCAATACAGCTCGTATTGAAGAAGCGATCGAGCGGAACCAAGGCTCCAAAGTCTTTGCCAGAGATCTGTCTGCCAGAAAGAGCCAACTGTCAAAGCTGAAGACCGAATGTGGCAGCATCGTTTCCGGGGCACCTGAGATTTTGAGTGAGATTGAGAGGTTCTATGGGCAGCTGTACACGTCATTGTTGGAGCCACACGCAAGTGTGAGTAACGATCCAAGAGCGAGTCTTATCCGACACTATTCCGAAGATATCCCGGACGTCAGTCTGAGCGAGATTAGAATGGCTCTCCAGCACCTTAAAAACGGCAAGGCCCCAGGCGAGGATGAAATTACAGCGGAGCTTCTGAAAGCGGGTGGAAGACCGGTACTTGAAGTCCTTCAGAAGCTCTTTAATTCCGTCCTCCATGGTGGCATAACACCGGAGGCGTGGAGCAGAAGTGCGGTGGTCTTGTTCTTCAAGAAAGGTGACAACGCTCTCTTGAAGAACTACAGACCGATTTCCCTTCTGAGCCGCGTCTACATGCTGTTTTCGAGAGTCATTACGAATCGTCTTGCGCGCAGACTTGACGACTTCCAGCCTCCCGAACAAGCCGGTTTCCGAAAGGGCTTTAGCACCATAGACCACATACATACCCTACGGCAAATTGTACAGAAGTCCGTAGAGTACAATTTGCCACTATGTCTGGCGTATGTGGACTATGAGAAAGCCTTTGATTCCGTCGAAATTTGGGCGGTGCTGCAGTCCCTTAAGCGGTGCCAAGTTGACTGTCGGTATATCGAAGTGCTGAAGTGTTTGTACAGTAGGGCTACGATGGCTATCCGAGTACAGAACCAGAGTACGAAACCCATCCAATTGCAGAGAGGTGTAAGACAGGGTGATGTTATATCCCCGAAACTCTTCACCGCTGCATTGGAAGACGTTTTCAAGCTTCTGGACTGGAAAGGATGCGGTATTAACATCAATGGCGAATACATCACTCACCTTCGATTTGCCGACGATATAGTCCTTATGGCAGAATCGCTGGAGGACCTAAGCACTATGCTCAATGACCTCAATAGTGTCTCCCAACGGATAGGTCTTAAGATGAACATGGACAAAAC
The DNA here is from genome assembly GCA_033319125.1 of Parnassius glacialis. Classification (NCBI taxonomy): domain Eukaryota; kingdom Metazoa; phylum Arthropoda; class Insecta; order Lepidoptera; family Papilionidae; genus Parnassius; species Parnassius glacialis. Next base: position 50,568,305 of record JAVANC010000006.1, on the reverse strand, counting down.
AAAGATCATGTTTAATGTCCATGTCACACCTATGCCGGTAGTTGTTGGGAGCACTAAGCTCGAAGTTGTTGACGAGTATGTTTACCTGGGACAAATAGTCCGACTAGGTAAGTCCAACTTCGACCGAGAGGTCAATCGACGGATTCAACTCGGCTGGGCAGCGTTCGGGAAGCTACGACACATCTTCTCGTCAGACATACCTCAAAACCTTAAAACGAAATTGTACAACCAGTGCGTGTTGCCAGTGATGACTTACGGAACTGAGACGTGGTCCTTCACTGCTGGCCGTATGAGGAAGCTCAAGGTCGCTCAGCGAGCTATGGAGAGGGCTATGCTCGGGGTTTCTCTGCGTGATAAACTTAGGAATAAGGATATCCGCAGTAGAACCAGAGTAACCGACATAGCCCAACGGATTAGTAAGCTGAAGTGGCAGTGGGCCGGCCATATAGCTCGAAGAACCGACAACCGATGGGGAAGAAAGGTTCTCGAGTGGCAGCCTCGTACCGGTAGGCGAAGTGTAGGGCGTCCCCCCACGAGATGGAGTGACGACCTGGTAAGACATGCAGGAAGTCGATGGATGCAGGTGGCTCAGGACCGTGCTTTGTGGCATTCCTTGGGGGAGGCCTATGTTCAGCAGTGGACTTGTGAAGGGCTGTAATGATGATGATGAATGATGATCATTTTTTTAGTCATGGCTTACTTTAAATATGATAAGGGTAAATTTCTGAATTCCCAAATAAACAAAAAAAAATGCGTTTATTCGTCATATAGCAAATAAATCTGTTTTTCATTTGTCAGATAGATTCCATTAGAAGAATGACTTGATTACCGGAGGAGTAACAATATTTTAGAGGAGTTTGTTTGGCAATTAGATAACAGATAGATGATTTCATACAATGACAAATGGTGCTCAACACATAAATTTACACATAAGTAATATTTTTGATTTATCGTTGATTATAAAGAATTTTTTTATAAAAAAAATAAAAGCCTACCTGCGATTTTTTATACCCTTTGTCTTTAAAGAGAAGGTCTTTTTTCTTGTGCTTTTTAATTCTTACTTATACGGTATTTACAGTGGTAGAACCACGCGGCCGCTTTTGCTGTCGCACGGATGGGCCGGCTCGAACCGGGGTGATACCACGATCTCACAGAATACCAGCGTGAAGTAGAGGTTTACCTCTGCGTTCGCTTGGTTAGTGCAGGTGGCCGGAGGCCCTTTTAACTGGAAGTGAGGCATTCCATCTTAGTCCTCACGGGTGACAACGAATCTGCATTTTGATTCGCAAACGAGGATAGTTGTAGATGTCTATGGGCCGCAGCAACCACTTACCATCAGGTGGACTGTATGTTCTTTTGTCACCCTTATCTTATAAAAAAAAATTGAAAAATAAAGAACTTTCACGTGTAGTTTCCTCTTATTTTTTGTTCGACACTCCACTAATTGTTTTTGTAAAATTTGTTAATATTTTTCGACCAGACTCATTACCACTTATTTTGAGCTTAAAACACTCTACAAAAATAAATTATTGCTCGCCAAACAAAGCTTCAAACTTAAGCCTAGGACTTAAATTGACATTTGACAGTTGCATTTTTTCCTGACAGAAAATGTAAATAGCTTTATCGTTTCTTTATGTAATATTTTTGTTTCAACTCAAAAAATACGGTAGGGTAGAAATGAGAAATAGACAAACAATTATTCGACAGTTAATCGTAATTTTAAAATTGATCTTAAAATAAATAATAATAAAACCAAATTATAATATTAGTTAGTTAATTATTTTACTTGTACAGATTTTGTCTTGGACTGAAAAATTGGCAATAAAACATTTTAAATATGTTCTGAAATTAATCTTCTGACTAAATTGAATTCGGTTAAAACTTGAAATGCTACCCAAACAGCTACGCAACTGGTAATATGATTAAAAATTACAATTATCCTTACAAAATATATACCAAGTACGTACAAAAATGGTCATAGTTTCCTCTGCGTCTATTACTTCCCGACAGTGCAACCCTAATATATATACATGACTGTAACGAACCTTCCTGTAAACTACCGCTGCCCAAACTATCTTGAAGGTCACCTGCATAAATCAATGGTACCACAAATAAAACTGTAATCTTACAATAACTACTAAAAATAAGTAAATAATTAAAAATAAGTACGCAAAGAAAAATTTGAAGCTATTTTAGTAATACATAAGTCATATTCCTCAAATATTACATATGCTTTAGTATTTTGCTAAGTGTTAAGCCAATCTGTAAGTTGGTAAAACGATTTGGCTTACTATGGACGTAGTGGAGCATTGGGCTTGTGTATTTTTTGTAACACATACAACTTAGGCAAGCAGTTATAAAAAGGTAAAAAAGGACCCAGCAAAAAATCGATAATACCTACTTGTGCCAAACCACTGCAGTTGTATGGGTTACCAAAAATACACAATCGTCGCCAATTGTATTGTCTGCTATCTTCTCTAACCAGTGTAGTATAACACAGGCTCGGCACGCACTTAACTTAACACGTCCACTCTCGCCCGAGGCTCTCGTGTAACTGACGCGGTGCGCTCGAGACTGTGACTTATATATAAATGTATGTTTGTGTATTTGTGCAAACACTACACCAATGCTCCACTACGTTCCATAGTGAGCCAAATCGATTCACCGTCTTACATATTGTTTTCTTCAGTTTTGTAATTCTTTAGCTTTTCTAGATGTATTAGTAATTCAAAATCCTGATAACATCTTGAACCATACTGTGTATAATAAAAGACCCATACAGATAAATATTCAAATGGTGATTCTCACCAAAATCCTTCACAGTTAGCTTCCGTGGGTAAATTTTTGTTTTAGAGAGCACGAGCCGTGCTCCAACACGCCAAGCAAGTTTTGCACGACAACAAGCTTCGAGCCCCACGCCAACGACACAGTGAATGAGTGAAGCCGGCAACAGTCGAGCCTGCTATACTGCCATATGCCAGAGGTTTCACTGACAAAATTGGCTACATGTTGAAGCGTCCTTCCATTAATTGAAGCCACGGAAGAAGATTAGTTAATATCTGCCATCAGTCAAGTGTAATATCCCTCTGCAACATGCAGGAGTGTACAAGCTTGATTATTAATTTGCTCTCTCTTACATAGGACAAACTGCAAGACCGATCCTTACAAGGATGATTCGCGAGGCTATTGAAATCATAAAAACATCCTAATTTCAATAGAGAAGACGGCTGGGTGCTACCATCTGTTTAGGATCCTTAAATTAATAAATTAAATCCCAACCCAAACATCTAACTGCAAGACTTCAAGATGCTATAAGTTCATACTGCGTATATCGGACCATAAATTAATAATTTTTATTTGGAAGTAACCCTGGTTTACTATTTTTTTTAAAGGATAAGTGTGAAAAACGAGCACACAGTCCACCTGATGGTAAGTGGTTGCTGCGGCCCATAGACATCTATATCTATCCTCTGTTACAGATCAAAATGCAGATGCGTTTTCACCCGTGAGGACTAGGATGGATTGCCTCATTTCCAGTAAAAAGGGCCTCCGGCCACCTGCACTCACCAAGCGAAACGCAGAGGTAAACCTCTACTTTACGCTGGTATTCTGTGAGGTCGTGGTACCACCCTGGTTCGAGCCGGCCCATCCATGCGACAGCAAAAGCTGCCGCCTAGCTCTACCACTGTTACTATGACATTGGGACGTTGAATACTTCAGTCTCTCCCGTGACCATGGGTACTGTAAATGCTCAAAACGTCGGGATTGTAAAATAAGTTACATTATGCGATAAAATCCGTAAAAACTGGTTTAATTTAAATATTATGTAGTGATCGTTTATAAGAAATCATTAACTTTACGAAGTTATAATACAGCTAGTTTCAGTTTTTTACTTCATTTTAGACTCTACTATGGTGCATATTTTTCACATTATCTAAACATGGGTTTAGTTGGTAGAAGAGGGGGGGTACACATATCTTCAATAAAAATACCACTTTAAAGCTAAATATTCAGCAAACGAACACTTGAATCGCAAAAATTTTGTTACATGCGCCCCATATTTTTGAAAGACCTTTCCAACTTCATCCCACACGATATAATAGATAGAAAAAAAAACATACCCCTTTTATTGCATTACAGGTAGGCAAATTGAATATATTTTTCATGATTTTATTCACTATTTTGTAGTTACCACGGACGGCCGGGCGAAATGGCGAAATAAAACCCTTATTTCGCCATTTCGCCCGGCCGTCCGAACTTTTAACTACCGAACCCTGTGAAAAAAATGAAAAATAAGAAACTTCATTGTAAACTGATTCAACAGGTATAAAAAACTTATGGCAATTATAACATAATAACTAATACCAAACTTAATTTTATAATGAGTATAGTTGAAGAGATGATTTTGAGTGGTGCTGTTGCAAATATCAAAATTATATTAAACACTAGCTTTTTACCCGCAGCTTCGCTCGCGTGCGTTTTAATTTAGGAACATCATTAAAAAGCTGTTCCGTGCCAAATTTAGAAAAATTTGATCACTTTTAGAGTCACCTCGGTGTCTTGTCTCTATGTCTGTCAAACATTTTTTTCATTCTAAAATGCTATTAGACCTAGATAATTGCTAACATGCTACAGAAACACGTGAATATATGCCTAATAACACCCACTATTTTTTCTTAGATTATTTTTTTATATCGGGCGTGTCTTCCGGTTCCGATGTATCATCCATAAGAAAGGCAAATAGTCTTGAAATCAAAATGTATTATTATTATTTACATTTATTCATAGTTAAAGTTAATTTAGTTTTAACAAAGTAATATAATGTTTATTTGAGACATTTTATTCATTTCATTGGTCTTATTTAATATTGATTGGCACCATAAAATAGATGTAGATTTTTTTTTTAATTCGAGTAGATTTGAAAATTTCATAAATACAGTTCTATAATAATGAATACTACACATGGATTAAAACTAATGTAACGGGTTTTTTTTATGCATCTTGGATGAAAGTTCCGAGTAAAAGAACATATCGTTGATGTGAAGCACCGAAGCTCCTGGAAGTCAAGTATGTCAACATGTTTAGTATCGTCCCAACCATTAAATCGGATCTGATAGACAACAAATCCTTACAATAGAACACCGAATCCTACCAATGATGATTCGCGAGACTATTGAAATTAAAAATATCCTAATTTTAATAGGGAAGATGGCTGAGTGCTACCATCTGCTAAGAACCCCATAAATAATAAAATTAAATTCAAACTACTACTGAATTTATTCTATTCTATTTTAACTACGACATCAGGTCGTCAAACACCTCAGTTCTCTCTCTCCACCCGTGACCATGGATGCTGTAAAGTGCCCAATACATCAAGAATTTGAAAAGTTAAAATTAAAGGTGACAGAATCCTTCAAATTAGTTTTATTCCTTATAAATATTATTCACAGTGAACGTGAGGATCACTACACTCATGCACGGGAGTAGAAAAATGTTCACCCTGTTGTGGCGGTGAAAGAAAATCCACCACCTCATATCGTCCCGTCGTAAGAGGTGACATAGGAAAACAAACTGGAGATGGAATGGGCTGCATCATCTTCTTGACAACAGATCAAAATAATAATAGCTGCGGTTGCCAACCTACCTACCAAGCGTGGCAACTATAGCAAATACTTGACAATTTATGGGGTAGTCCTGTGTTCATTTCAGTGGACTTTTGATAGGCTGACGATAATGAGTTCTACTCATCTTTACAAGCCATAATATTTACGGTAGAGTGAAAACAAAAAGTAACATACCCGAAAACACGAATGAAATAAAAACTGCATATATTGCCCTATGAAAACTAAAAAAATAGCAGCTTACATGCATGTTACTAATCGGCACAGGCCGCAGAATTTTTGGTCAAAAAAGTGTTCGCTGTGCTGATTCCAACGCGGGATGAATGTAATGCTAATTTCAAAAGGTTCAATTACTTACATCGTATATTCAGTAGCATTGTATTATTTCATTTTATCAATGACTTGCCATTTTAGTTTATTTAGAAGTAAGTAGATGGCGCTAATATCAGATGAAATAATGAAAGCCAAAACCATACCATATCAAGGGATAAAGTGATGTCAATGTTCTCTTAAAAGTTTTGTTTCTGTTAAAAAATATGCTATCAGCGCCGCTAGCGGTGAAAAACAATTTAATGATATCGTCACAATATGACCATATTATGAAATAGCAACGTTGTGTTTAGTTATTAATATCTTCAAACGATTTCTATTCATTGATTTGGTCATGCTATATCATCAAACAGACAAATAGTGTTAAATATTATGAAATGACGACACCATTTCACGAAATGATAGACTACTTTATCATATATGATCAATTCTACGATCTGGCCACGACATATATAAAAATCTCTTGAATTAAACTATCATGATAACGAAAATTTTGCAACAATTGTAGACAGACCAGTTTTAATCACTTTAGTTATATATTAGTAATTGCAATAAATACCTTATCAATTTTCATATTTTTGATAGATGTCACTATTATCTATTAATATTATTACACTTTTAAAATAAAATAACAAAGTACTAAAAAACTAAAGGTTAGAGTTTTTTTTAATAATTTTTAAAATCTAATCATTTAATCATATACATGCAAGTTATTTATATTATTTCATTTATTAGTAACTGAAGGCAAAATATACTGCTTTTTCCATTTGATGATAGATGGCGCTGTTTTAAATACCAAATCGGTGTAGTTTCAAATTATTTTACCAAGATTACAACTATATTTTAAACTTTATTTACAAATATGGTATTTATTTGAAAAGCAACAGTCATACCGCCTATAACCAAGATTTAATAGAAAATTAACATCTAAAGGAAATAAAAAGCTTAACCTTTCTTTTTTGAAGGTCCGTAATCGGATGAAAAGTAGCCTATAAGTTGCCCCGGGTTACTCACTACCAAAATACAAAATTTCTTGTAAATGGGTTTAGTAGTTTTTGCATGAATCTGGAATACACAGACAGACAGACAGACAGAAAGACAGACAGACAGAAAAAAATTCTAAAAGCCACTAATTTGGCTTCAGAACCCTTTATTTAGTCACCTGGTCTTGTTTTTTCTAGAATATATTAGAATTACAGACACGACTTTTCTACAGATTTATTATATGTATAGATAAGTGCACTAGCGACATCTGTGTTATGAATTAAAATTATTGATTATTATTTATCATGCACTTGTAAAGGAATAGACCATTTCAAATAATAAATATTAACACCTACCATAAAATAACTGTCAGTATTCATATAGCTGAGTGCCTAGGTGTCATTTAAGGGTTAATGCAAAAACAAAATCAAGAAGTCATTAATAAAAGTTTACTGTTTATTTGTCAGTCTAAATCCTCCGATCCAATATTTCTTTTTTAAATATTGACATTTTTCGCTGTCAACAAAAACCCACTCGTAAGCACGTATGTACATTGGATACGTATAACGGATCAAATGGCTGGCATCGCGTGTGTGAAGTCTTTTGACGATTCGAGCTAGTTCTTTTGTTAGAACTTCTGACAGACATTTACAGTCAGAGTTAAGTTGTTGTTGACCTATTTTTATTGAAAATTAAGTTGCAATTCTGAGAAATCTCATTTGAAATTCAGTTCAGCAAAAACTATTTAATGTGGACACGTTGTCATGTTATAGTATCATACACAAGTACGTGTATAATAAAATATAAAGTATACCTATTGATTTTATGAACTTGTTCATTGCAGGTTCATTAAAATAATTATGCAAATTTAAGTTTTAGAAATACCTGACTAATTTGCTTTTGCGACTTATAATACATTTTCATGGAAGCCCGCTTCAAAATGTAGCCAATCTTGTCAGTAATACCTTTGAAACAATATGGCAGTTACAATAGGCTTACACTTTATTGTGGCCGTTTCTATTCTTCGTTATTATTATGATGATGAATTAAAAATAAACTTAAAATCGAACGTGTTAAATGAGCCGATAACTTAGTGGCAAATGAGTTTTAAAAGTAAAGTTGAAGCCTATTTTACATCCCACTGATGGGCACAGACCTCCTCTTATTTCTGAGAGGGTTTAAGGGCCAGGAATTGTCCACCGCGCTGCCTTAATGCCTGTTGACGGACTTCACATGTCTTCGAAAGATTTTTTTTCTTATTTCTGAGACATGCAGATTTCTTCACGATGTTTTCATTCACCACTGAGCACGTTTTTTTTTTGCGCCCGAAGCAATTGGAAAAGGGCTACCACAGAGGGAGGCGGAAAATGCATTACGCATACCACGACAGCCGGTCTATCGTGGTTATGAGGGGCCTCCTGGCAGTTCAGGTCATTTGACAGTTTATTAGGCGGGTCCGAGTGAGAGTTTCTCGGCCTGCGGACGTGATAGCGAGAGGGGAGTGGGGCTGCATAAGTAGCTGCCTCACTAATAAGATGATTGGAGTGCGACACTGAGGATTTAAAGAAGTACTCAGAGAGTTTTTTAAGAAATTGTTGAATTGTAGGGAGCTCTAGGTCCCGATGAAGGTCGGCATTACGGACGTACCAAGGTGCGTTCGCAGCTCGACGATAGAAAAGGTTTTGAACTATTTGGAGTTCATTAATGATTTTAGGGTCAGCGTGGGCAAAAATAGGGCCCGCGTGGGACATGACTGGTCGTATACATACCTTATAAAGAGTACGTTTGTTTCTGAGGGACATATTACTGTGTCGGCCCAACATGCTGTTGAGCCTACTCAGGTAAAAACGTGCGTGACGGGTTACTCTTTTGACGTGGGGCCTGAAGGTGAGCCTTGTGTCCAGAGTGACACCTAAATATTTGGCAGACGTATGCCAGGGGACAGGGGTCCCTAGCATTCGTATTGGTGGAGTGTTTTTGAGACGGCGTCGTTTATAATCGAAGTGAATAGCGAAGCTCTTCTCCGGGTTCACATCGATGCGCCATTTTTTGAACCAAGCTCCTAGGTCATCAACTGACTTTTGAACATTGTTACGTATGAAAGGTAGAGAGATACCTTTACAGTAGAGAGCAGTGTCGTCTGCGAAGAGGGAGAGCTGAACACCTTTCGACGGGATGGGAATGTCGTTGGTGAACAGGATGTACAGCAGAGGAGCAAGTACTGAGCCCTGAGGGACACCAGCTTTGATGGGGCGCTGTGAAGATAGCGTTCCTTTGTGTCTAAAACGAAAGGTACGATGCTTTAGATAAGAAGCCACGAGACGTACTAGACGATCGGGGAGACCTATTTTGTACAGTTTGTAGATAAGGCCTGTATGCCAGACTCTATCCAAGGCTTTAGCTATGTCGAAAAAGACCGCGATGGTCTTATGACGACGAGGATAAAAACCGTTGAGGATATATTCCACAATACAGTGAACTTGTTGGGGACATGAGTGTTTCGCTCGGAAACCGAATTGGTGGGGGATGATGAGAGGGTCACCGTCTGTGGGAAACAGATGGCGCCTCATGCGAGTTTGGATGACTCTTTCAAAGAGCTTGCTCATGGCCTTGAGGAGGCTAATGGGGCGATGACTGGAGGGGAGGTTAAGAGGCTTGCCTGGCTTGGGAATACCAATCACAGTTGCCTCTTTTCAAAGAGGAAAGAGGCCGAGCACGTGGTAAATCAGCACTTAAAAATGCAATTAACCATTTCATTGGTGCCGACTGGGATCGAACCCGGTTTGCTCGAGTACTGTGAAGCTTACAGCGAGCGCTAAACATCTGAGCTACCATTGCTCTTTTTTTAGGTTTGTAATTATTCATTTATAAAAATTAAGCACTAGATACGCAAGTAAGTTGAATTCGATCTCGGCTGGCACCAATGAAATTGTTAATTTCAATCTTAAGTGATGATTCACAACCATGCTAGGCGGTGAAGGAAAACTACGTAGGAAACCTGCATATTTTGAAAAATGTGTGAAGTCCGCCAACACGCACTAGAGCAGCGTAGCGGACAAATTTCTTTATAATCCTCTCAGAAGTGAGAGGATACCTTAACCTGATTTCGGGTCATATATAGGCTGGTACTTTCCTTTTATTTATATACATCTACATATATTCTCGATAAAGAATCAAAAGTTAAATGCTTTGTCACACCTGAGGATCAAAATAGAATGCCTTGTTACCAGTAACAAGAGTCTCCAGTTCTTTATACTCATCATAGGCAACACAGCACTTTGTCCTGGTACTTTATTTGATACATGATGAATTTGTCATATATATATTTTGAGTAATATTCCATTTTTACTTTTAAATCAGTTTAAATTAATACAATGGTGCCGACGTGCTTTCGTTTCGAGCAAACTCAACTTTTCTCGTTTAAAGTTATCCCTTCCTACTCTTCAAACTACTTTATATAAAATTTTACGACACACATTCAACCGCAGTATTGTACTCGCAAAACCAATTCGCAAACCGTCGCAATAAAGATAATTTCGTGATCATGATTAATAAACAGTTTTCAAGTTCATCACTCCATCTCATTATCAGGGTGTTATAATATGCCAGTTTTATCCAGTATTTTTTATACTCCATATGTAATAAAACAGATCAACGTTGAAAGAATTTATAATTTTAAGCAAGTTATGAAATAATTCATGATGAACTTCGTAAAATTATTTTTGTTTTTAATAATAATAATATAACATTTTTCAAAAAAGGTAACCATGTAAGAATATTCACTACCCCATATCATCCTGTGTTGTAAGAGGCGATAAAGGGAAACAAATCAAGAGATAGGCAGAATCCTCTTCTTAATAACAACTTGAAAATGACGAAACTGCGGTTGCCAACCCACTTGTCAACCATGGCTGCTTTGTGATATATCCCTCTAATGAGGCAATCCATGAGGGAGACCTAAGTTCAGCAGTGGACTAATGATAGGCTTTACGCTAACGATAACTGTTAATAAATAGAACTAATTACACTCAACGTTGCTCACATAATAAGATTACGATATTTTCACAGCCAGTGTATATTATGCATTCACCCAGTCTATCTTATATATTCAGAACAACTCCACTGCTGAACATAGGCTTCCTCCAAGGAATGCCACGAATTACGATCCAAAACCTCCTGCATCCATCGACACGTTTTGTCCAGTCGTCACTCCATCCAGTAGGGCCAACCTATACCCACTAGTGTGAGGCTACTACTCAATAAACTTTCTGCCCTTGCTTCTATGGCCATGTTGATGATTCTGGTTCTGCTGTGCATATTAATAAGATGGCCTGTATAATATTTAGAACAGAATACATTGAAATATAATAACAGATATATTACATAGTTTTACGTTAACCCTTCTTACACCCCGAACTAAGATTAATTATTATTATCCCTTCCGGCTTAACATATCGTACTCAACAGTCCATTAAAGCTGAAAGCGTTAGATAATTTCTTAATAATACTCTCGTAAAGGGCTCGTAAATCGGCTATAAAATTGGATCTTGATGGATATATTAAACTATAGCTCAGTAATATTCCCGGCAATACTTCTGCTGCAACAAGATTGTGCAACTCCATCCAATTTGTAATATTCCAGGTATGTAGTTTCAACACTATCGCTGAGAAGTAGGAAATCATTCTTATTGTGTAGCAACATTGAGATTAAAAGTTAAGCAACATCGCTCTGCATTTTGCGTTACAGTTATAGACAGCAACTTGATTTCAGACTTTTACCCCCATAAACTGGACCGTTTTCGAGCGCTTTCACAACTATACTGTGCTTATTTACACAAAATTTATATAGGTTTATCTAACCATCTATTACACCATTTATAACTTCACCGCTGAACATAGGTTTCACCATAGATTGCCTCACAAGGAGGATTTTGCAAAAGTTGCCTAGCTTGGCAGGCGGCAGTTGGGTTGGCAGTCGCAGTGTTTTTATAGTTTTGAGTTGTTATCAGGAAGACGCTGCTACCCATCTCCTGCCTTGTTTCCCCTTTTGCTAGAGACCCACGGGACGATATTCTTACACCGCAACAACATGGTTAGCGATTTCGTTTTATAATTTTCCTTAATAGATCATACTAATTTTTCAAACTGGTTATTTTGGTTGTTCTTTAAAATAAAAGACTGCCATCAGCAGGCTTTCTCCTGTACTGTGAAGTAGTTATATATACATAAATTAAAGGAATTTAACATCCAGATCCAGCACTAGAATTAAAGATTTTGTAATAGTTAGATAGAAAAATAAGGCATTTATTTCTTTGTCCAACCACATACGTACAGCAATTTTACTTTGACTTTTACAAATGGGTCCTAGCTCAGCGATTAATATTGCTCAAGGAGCAAAATCAACATTTTCTTCTTGATATAGATAATTATAGCATCATTATTATTATATATTAGCAGCATCATAAAAGGAGAAGAATGTGTGTTAAAGAGATGGAAAGAGTATTTTGAAAGTTTGTTTGAAAGAGAGGAAGTGCAGGTACAGCATCTGCCACCTTCCACGGAAACTAATATAAATGTTGATGAAAATGAGATAAGCATGGATGAAATAGTGAAAGCGTTGAAAAGTATGAGATTAGGTAAGGCTGCAGGGTATGACAGGATTACCGTCGAGATGCTAAGGGCTGGACAGGGCCTGGTGGCTAGTCAGCTGTACCGCCTTTTCAATCTGTGCTGGCGAAATGGGCAAGTACCGGGAGACTAGTGCAAAGCCGTAATCGTGCCATTGTATAAGGGAAAAGGGTCACGGCAGGACTGCATAA
>JAVANC010000006.1:50528909-50555451 GCA_033319125.1 Parnassius glacialis | reverse complement strand
TGAGATAGGTCGGCACCCGGTGATACCGGAGTGCCTCCCTAATGCAGCTCCAGGGCATGGAGTTGAAGGCGTTGGCGATGTTGAGAGACACCGCCAAGACAACCCCCCCCCCCCCCCTGGCCACTGCATCCCCCGTCGTGAGGGCTCTCACGCGCATGATGGCGTCCACCGTAGAGCGCCTCTTGCGGAAACCAAACTGGTGTTCCGCAAGATCCGGCCCCGTCCCCGCAAGGTGCTCGGCGAGGCGGTTTGCAATTACTCTTTCAAAGAGCTTGCCCACCTCGTCGAGCAGCACCACGGGCCGGTATGCGGACGGAGAGTCCGCAGGGCGCCCCGGCTTCCAAATGAGGACCAGCTTCCCCGTCTTCCAACGAAGCGGGAATTGGCCTCTCTCCAAGCATGCGCTTAGGAGCCCCTCCAGTCGGGGCCCGAGAGCCTCCGAGGCCAGGACCCAGGCTTTGCCAGGCAAGCCATCGGGTCCTGGGGCGGTATTCCTGGCCTTGAGCCTACGTACCGCCACTCTCAGGTCTACCCCGGTCCCTTCCGGGATGTCGTCGTCGTCGTCCTGGTGGTCCGCTTCCGGCACCGCAGGTGGCGGAGCCATAGGCGGGGGCGGATGTTCCCCTCGCGCAGGGAACAGAGCGCTCACCACGTCCTCCACGAGCTGAGGCCGGAGACTCTGCGTCAGCGGGGGGGCCCAGGTGCGGAGTTTATCCCGCATCATCTTGTAAGGGCGCCCCCACGGATCTCTGTCGAGAGTCTCCAGCATCTCCTCACGGGCCCGATCCCGGGCCCGCATGACAGCCTCCCGGAGGGCGGTCTTCGCCGCTTTGTATCCCTCGTACAGCTCCGCCTCAATGGCTGCCGCATTCGGTGGACGAATTCGGAGCCTGCGATGCCTGGCGTACAGGTGCCGCGCGGCGACACAAGCCTCGCGCAGACACGTCAGCTCACGCGACCACCAATACACCTGACGCCGGGCGCTTCCTGGCCGGACGCGGGGCATTGCCACGTCACATATCTCGGACATGGCCTCCTGGAACCACCCTGCCTCATCATTGACGTCGGCAGTCCTATCCGGTGATGACACCCAGGCCTGCACGATCGAGGCTTCCAGGAGGAGCTCCCGGTAAAAGAGACACCCTGCAGCTGTATTTTCGCTGCAACACGAATGGGTTGGCTCTAGATTGGAAAGACCATCTCCTTACAGAATACTTGAGAAAAGAGCCGCTTAATACTGCTATGTTTCGTATGGTTACGAGGTATTCTATCGTAGTCCTTAGGGTTGACATCACGCTTACATTTTGATTCTTAGTCTAGAATAGATGAAGTTGTCTGTGGCTACCCCAAAGATACCTTCAGCACAGCATCCACTTAGCATCAGGTGGACTGTGTGCTCATTTGTCACCGTTATTCTAGGAGATTTTTTCTCTTTGCCCCGTAATAGAATTTTCTGCTGCGTCTGGGAGGATTTACATACACAAATTATACATATGGACAAACATCTAGCTTCGGAACAACTAAATTGCTATGCAAATATTATGTTGCTTGGAGAGACATCTATAATTTTATAAATATTTATTTTTATTTTTTTTTTTAAAATTAATATTTGATACTAATAAGATAAATTAATCAAATATATAAACAATTATGTTTGTTTGTTCGTATTTTATGCGCTACTATACAGTTCATTAGATTGCGGTAAAACTTTGTCAAATTATTGCTTTCACTTGCGCCAAGGTTATAGGCGTAGTACAATTAACTTACAGTTCCGAGATATTTATTTGAAAGTTAAATATGTTTCAACTTCAACGAATGTATAATATTGCTAATTAAACATTATAGATCTTCCAAATTAAAAAGGATATTTCCACAATTATTTCTTGTGGTAGCAATGTACAGGTATTAGCTAGTATAAAATTAAAGATAGATATTAAGCAAATGAAATCATCCGAAAATTTACGGGCTATATGACACGGTCTATAGAGGATTAATATTAAATGTGTAAACAGTTAAATGAATTATAAACTTTAGACAGAAGCTAGCTATCTTACAGAAACGCGAGAAACCCGAGCATTTTATGTGCTTATTTACCACGTGTTCAGCGGTGAAGTAAAACATCCAAGAAACCTGTAATGCGGAGCAATCAAAAATATTTAGAAGATATATGATATCCACGTATTGGGGCGGCACCGTGGACATTCTCTTACCCTAACTCCTTTTCAGAAGTTATAGGAGGCCTGTGCCCAGCTGTGGGAAGCATGTTCTGTAACTTTTAAGGACTTAAAGTTCCATCTTTAGCCTAAGGAGCACGTTATTGGACATGAGGTCAGAGCCCCTGACCCAAAAATGTTAAGAGACATGTTGCTTGTATAATAAAGACTTTTTTTTTTTCATTAAATAAAACAACATTTAGATATTTTCATTCAAGGTTTTTTTTTATTTATAAAGCCCTAATCTTGAGGATGGTGGTAGGCCCACTTAATGTTCTTATAAGGCCCTGATGATTTAAGTTCAAATTATTACACAAATTGCACATTATAAAATGTCAAAAGAGGTTGCAGCATCATTAGATACAAAACTTTTGCAATAAAAATAATTTTCCATTATATAAAAAAAAACCTTTTGCGACAAGATATAAAAATATATAAGTTGACAACCAGGGCTCGTAAATCAAGCAATGTTTTACGATATGATATTGAAATTTCCGTTCTGCTAAGCCAAGCTAAGTCCAAACAAATATCATTTATGTTATTTGAAAAGTTGGCTTGAATGTAAATAAAAAATGTCGTAACTAAATAGTATTACAGCCTATTTACGGCCTCCTCTCATATCTGAGAGGATTAAAGAAAGAAGAATTAAATAATATATTTATTAATTTCTGCATTTTTATTTTCATCAATAAAAGGAAATAAAAGATAACAAAATATTGAAAAAAATGAATTTAAACAACAAAATGGCCACCGAGTCACCTAAACTATCAGAATAACCGCAGCTCTGATATTCTGCCGCAGCCACATAAATCAATTCGCAAGCAATCACTGGACATAATGTATTACCTATTTTATAACTTTTTATCACTAAGTACTTGAGCAACGTTAACATTAGTTAAATCTAATAGTTATACGCATTACATATTACGTATATTTAACTAGCTGACTAACCCTATGCTACGTTCCTGTACTCTGTGACTGTGGCACTTGTGTCACACATAACTCTAAGGGCATATACTGCAACTTTATGAAATTAATCATAAATTATATAATATTATGCAACAAAATAACTTTCTAAGCTATACAAATGGTTTATGATTGGAAAATGGGTATCATAACCCTTATTTTGGTAAGCCTCGAATTGACAAGTCATCTAATAGAATTATAGTTAACTACTTTAGCATTAAAATATATTCTTTATACCGTTGTGGAGCATTTGGATATTCTTAAATGCTCTTCACCGCCATGGATTTATATTAAAAAAAATAAAACAGGGGGAAATTTGCATTGTAGCAACGCGTGGCAGGAGGTTTGGCAACCGCAGTGTTTATAATCTCTTAAGTATAATTTGCATTGTGGATTTATTTTACGTCACTATGCCGGGTGGTGACCTCATAGTGAAATCCAATAACCCATTTCACCCGTTTGTGTAATAAGAGGCGACTATTGGAATAAAAAAAAATCTCATGGTTTCCAATAGACAGATTTATAATCATTAGATTTTGTCAGAACTAATGATTTGTTACATTTACGCGAACACGACTTATTGAATAAAACTATCAAATAACATATTAACTTATTTCAATAGAGAAGATTGATGGGTGTTGCCATCTGCTTGGAATCCTATAATTAAAAAAATTAAATCAAAACCCAAGCATACCATTGCAAGACTTCAAGATACTGTAAACTCATTCTGCGTAGATCGAACCAAAAATTAATATTCCACAACTGAAGGTAGCGGGGCTAAATTTGACATCGGGACGTCAAACATCTCAGTCCCCTCTTGAACATTGGTTACTGTAAAGCACTTTAAATGAAAAATAAGAAAATTAAACGCGATTAAATCCGTAAAAATAGTTGTATTAAATAATATATAATAAAACAATAATTCGTTAGTTCTAATAAGAACTACCTAGCAAGAAAGAAGCAGCAGACGTAAACTATCCACACCAGAGACGGCTATGGTGGTGCTCAAAGTTGCAAACCGTCTGGTTGTGCGAGAAACAATCAGTATACTAAGTGTGAAAATTAAGGCAAATCATTCGCGAAGGGAAGATAAAGGAGGAAAAGAATTACTGGTGCAATTAAAATAAATAAAAAATATTAATGTACATAAAAATATATCTTCTTTCTGTAGATATGTTATAAATAAATATTATTAAAGATGGAAAACATAATTAAAACAACGAGAGGTACGAGATGTTGTAACCTGAGTCAGGACAACGAGACCTACTTAAAGCGATGCCCTTATCGACTTAAATATTGACTTCTAGTTTTACGTCAAACGTTTTCAATGTAGCCCAAATTGGCACGATTAACTATATTAGATTTTTTTTTAAATAAGCATGACAAGCGATCGCGCAGTCCACCTGATGTTAAGTCATTTACATCTACATCTATCATCGACTTGAATCAAAATGCAGATAATCTGTCACCCCTGAGAACTTAGTTTTAAATGTCTCGTTACCAGTAAAAAGGGTACCTGGTTTTCTACATGATTGTAAGCATTATTCTGTTGTTTCTTGCTCGTATTCTATGAGGGCATGGTGCAACCCCGTTCAAGCCGACCTATTCGTGCTGTAGTTACATATATGTAATTGCCATGTAGAGCAACTATGAAATAATTTAAAATTAATTTGAGATGAATTTCTTCTAAATTTAGTCTAAAGCGTATTTTATTTTGAGCTGTTACAATAATGTTATACAAATGAATGTCCTTAATTTATTTTATTCAATCAGCAGCCGAACACTGTAATTTTTACGACAATACCAAAAAAATCATATCTTATCCTGTATTTCAAACAACCGCTCATTTTATGTAAGCAGTTTGAATCTGTACGAGTATATACATATGAAAGTAACTATGTAGTGGCGGTTTTTAAAATATTTACTCCCCCTGGTTAATTGGACTGGATGGGAAACTAAAAAAAGGAGATGGAAAGCGTCTTCGTGGAAACAAATCTAAATAATAATACATTTGTGTAATTCTTTTACAAAATTTAAGTGACAAACAAACGGACAATCTACTTGATGGTAAGTGGCTACTGCGATTTTTGAAAACCTGCAGACAACTAAAAAATATAGAAGGTTACAGATGTGTTGTCATCTTTATGGACTTATATGGAACTCTTCAGAACCTGTAAATATACTGGCTCTATATACCCTGTAGACTGAAACACAGCAGTGCAAGCACTATTATTTGGCGACAGATATAGGTAAAACTCACTCATAAGCAGAAAATGTATACCAGCACCTATAATTTCGGTTCCTCGGAAACGGCTCTAACAATGTGAATGAACTTTTGAATTGAGATAATTTTTTCCTTTACAAATATAATTAGGTTCATGGTTTCATGTAAAGTTCAGGCAAAGCTTAGTCGCTAACATACTAGCATTATATGTTACGTAACGTGCAACAACTTAAAACGAAAATTAAATAAAATCAGTAAGCCAAAGTGAAAAATCGTACAAGGAAGCACCTGGCCTCATAATTTGTTAGTTGAATTATTTTAGTATTTTATTTTATAGGATAGAGTTACAAACGATCACACAGTTTCATCTGATGGTAAGTAGTTGCTGTGACCCATAGACATCCACATTTATCCTCAATAAAGAATCAAAATGCAGATGCGTCGTCACCCGTGAGGACTAAGATGGAATGCCTCTTTACCAGTAAAATGGGTCTCCGGTTCTCTACACTCACCGTACGAAACACAGCAGCGCTAAGCTGGTATTTTACGCTGGTATTCTGTGAGAGCATGGTCCTTCCCCGGTTGAGCCGACCCATTCGTGCTACAACTACACTACTAATATAGCTACAGCATGGCTCTACCACGTACTGAATATTCCAATATCTCATTGGCATACTCTTAATCAAGTTATCAGTAAAACATTAAAGGTTAACGTTCTATTCTTCCTGTAATGCGTTTTTAAGATATCTCAAATGAGGGGGAGGGGCATGATTTCTTTTCTTAATTTGTCTTTTTAGCTTATCCCATATGCAAATATGTGATATGCTTAAAAGACAAAGGAAATCAATTTTATTTAAAAATTCTTTGCCGGTTTCTTAATATGTATGTGTTTATAAGAAAGAGTATGAATTATGAAATTAAACTGTTAAATAAAAAGGTATTAATTTTATTTGCATAACAATACAAAATTCTATCAAAAGAGATTTAAGAAATCACACTTCTTAATCTTTTCAATACATTTATTCACACTATAAACTTTTTAAAATCTACCTCCTTTAACGTGATTCTAGACGTACTAAACTCCTTTTGAGTTGAGAAAGAAGCTCGACGAAGTTCAAAGGTTTACAGTAAGCTCAAAGTGTGTTCGTTTAAATGTGAGGAAAATACGCCAATCATTTGGAATAAATTCACACTTGGAGCGAGTTCATTTGCGTGCAATCACGAACATTGGAATGATGAAAACTGGAGTCAACTTCTATTCACCGATGAGTCGAGATTTTGCCTGAAGCCAGATGATGAAAGAATTCGAGTGTGGAGATGTACAGAACGGAGCTACGCTCAGTGCAATATTATTGGAAAAGAGGCATATTATGTTGTTGGGTCAGTTATGGTATGGGAAGATATTTGTGTGTGGCCACTTACGGAACAGTGTGTCACTGAGAATAATCACTAACAGTCGCATGATATGCAACAGACATTTCAGACGAAATTGTAGAGCCATATTCCACGCACCCTGAGGACTGACGAGAAGATCGTGGAGCTAGAATAAGAGATAGACAAGTTGCGCTGGCATATTATAGGATTATCCGAAGTCCGAAGAGAGGAGGAGGACACGGTAATCCTTGAATCCGGCAACTTGCTCTATCACCGGGAGGGCGACCATCTGTCCCTAGGAGGTGTCGGATTAATCGTCCACAAGTCTCTCGTTAACAACGTTGTAAAGATCGGGAGTGTGTCGACGAGGGTTGCGTACCTTATACTCAGAATCACCAAACGGTATTCGCTGAAGGTCATACAGGTTTACGCACCAACCTCGGCACACCCCGATGAGGAGGTGGAGGAAATGTATGAGGATATCTCTAGAGCCATGCATTCCTCCAAAACCCAATATACGGTGTTAATGGGAGACTTCAATGCAAAACTAGGCACAAGAGAGAACGGTGAGCTGAAAGTAGGGAAATTTGGAATAGGGCAACGGAACCCAAGGGGCCAGCAGCTGGCCGACTTCATGGAGAAAGAGGGACTCTTTATGATGAACTCTTGCTTCAAGAAGCGGCCCCACAGGAAGTGGACATGGTCGAGCCCCGATGGTTCGACAAAAATGAGATTGACTTCATTATGACGACCAGACGACAACTGTTCAGTGATGTCTCAGTGATCGCGAGGGTGAAAACCGGCAGCGATCACCGAATGATTAGAGGCACACTAAACCTAAATGTTAAGTTGGAGAGGTCTCGTCTGATGAAGTCAACGCTCCGTCCCCCTTGTGCTCTAATCCAAATTCCCAAAACCTTTCAGTTCGAGTTACAAAACCGTTTTCAGTGCCTAGAAGACTGCAATGAAGTGGACGATATGAATGACAAGCTCGTGGAAACTGTCCATGCGATCGGAGCTAAGTTCTGCAAGACCCGCCGCAGAAGAACACAAAAACTCTCCGATCACACTCTTAATCTCATGGCTGTTAGACGGGAGATGAGGCTACATTCTTCAACAGATTTGACAGCATACAGGCAACTGAACAGACAGATCTCCAAATGCATGCGGCGAGATTTACGCAACTTCAATGCAGCTCGTATTGAAGAAGCGATCGAGCGGAACCAAGGCTCCAAAGTATTTGCCAGAGATCTGTCTGCCAGAAAGAGCCAACTGTCAAAGCTGAAGACCGAATGTGGAAGCATCGTTTCCGGGGCACCTGAGATTTTGAGTGAGATTGAGAGGTTCTATGGGCAGCTGTACACGTCGTCGTTGGAGCCACACGCAAGTGTGAGTAACGATCCAAGAGCGAGTCTTATCCGACACTATTCCGAAGATATGCCGGACGTCAGTCTGAGCGAGATTAGAATGGCTCTCCAGCACCTTAAAGAACAAGGCAAGGCCCCAGGCGAGGATGGAATTACAGCGGAGCTTCTGAAAGTGGGTGGAAGACCGGTACTTGAAGTCCTTCAGAAGCTCTTTAATTCCGTCCTCAATGGTGGCATTACACCGGAGGCGTGGAGCAGAAGTGCGGTGGTCTTGTTCTTCAAGAAAGGTGACAACGCTCTCTTGAAGAACTACAGACCGATTTTTATCTTCTGAGCCGCGTCTACGTGCTGTTTTCGAGAGTCATTATGAATCGTCTCGCGCGCAGACTTGACGACTTCCAGCCTCCCGAACAAGCCGGTTTCCGAAAGGGCTTTAGCACCATAGACCACATACATACCCTACGGCAAATTGTACTCTTCGAACTTCTGTACTTCTGTACTTGCCACTATGTCTGGCGTATGTGGACTATGAGAAAGCCTTTGATTCCGTCGAAATTTGGGCGGTGCTGCAGTCCATTCAGCGGTGCCAAGTTGACTGTCGGTATATCGAAGTGCTGAAGTGTTTGTACAGTAGGGCTACGATGGCTGTCCGAGTACAGAACCAGAGTACGAAACCCATCCAATTGCAGAGAGGTGTAAGACAGGGTGATGTTTTATCCCCGAAACTCTTCACCGCTGCATTGGAAGACGTTTTCAAGCTTCTGAACTGGAAAGGATGCGGTATTAGCATCAATGGCGAGTACATCACTCACCTTCGATTTGCCGACGATATAGTCCTTATGGCAGAATCGCTGGAGGACCTAAGCTCTATGCAAAAAGACCTCAATAGTGTCTCCCAACGAATAGGTCTTAAGATGAACATGGACAAAACAAAGATTATGTTTAATGTCCATGTCACACCTATGCCGGTAGTTGTTGGGAGCACTAAGCTCGAAGTTGTTGGCGAGTATGTTTACCTGGGACAAATAGTCCGACTAGGTAAGTCCAACTTCGACCGAGAGGTCAATCGACGGATTCAACTCGGCTGGGCAGCGTTCGGGAAACTACGACACATCTTCTCGCCAGACATACCTCAAAACCTTAAAACGAAATTGTACAACCAGTGCGTGTTGCCAGTGATGACTTACGGAACTGAGACGTGGTCCTTCACTGCTGGCTGTATGAGGAAGCTCAAGGTCGCTCAGCGAGCTATGGAGAGGGCTATGCCCGGAGTTTCTCTGCGTGATAAACTTAGGAATAAGCATATCCGCAGTAGAACCAGAGTAATCGACATAGCCCAACGGATTAGTAAGCTGAAGTGGCAGTGGGCCGGCCATATAGCTCGAAGAACCGACAACCGATGGGGAAGAAAGGTTCTCGAGTGGCAGCCTCGTACCGGTAGGCGAAATGTAGGGCGTCCCCCCACGAGATGGAGTAACGACCTGGTGAGACATGCAGGAAGTCGATGGATGCAGTTGGCTCAGGACCGTGCTTTGTGGCATTCTTTGGGGGAGGCCTATGTTCAGCAGTGGACTTGTGAAGGGCTGTATTGATGATGATGATTCCCATTTTATACGAGATAGATTTGTTTTAAGCATTTATTTCTTTATTTAACAAATTATAGATAACACAGAGGATAAATTATGTTACAACATAAGCTTCATGAAATCTTTACCGTTTACCCCAAGCCACCGACGTTAAAATTTGACGGATAAGCTACACCTTATTCTACAAATTAAGTATAACACAACACTACTAAACAGCAATTGCTACAATCAACAGGCGGTAAATCGGCAATACATCATTACCTAATACGGCACTAAAACGGCGTGAGTCTTGCCACCGCCAACTTCGACTCGTCAAAAACCGGTCGTTCCTGCGTCGCGTATACAGAGACTGAGTAAACTTTCGGTTTTGTTTCCATCAAGTCTGATATAGAGAGTTCGGACAATATATATTTTTTTAATTTGTATTTAATATTTTTAAAATTAATTTAATTTTGAAAAGAGGTTTGTAACTGATTAATTTAATTGGAACCATGTATTCTAAAGTACATTTTCCGTATAAATTGTACTGTAATTGCAGTACTGCGGCCGAAGTTGTCAAATATCTTCGAGACATTGAAATCAATGTTATTGTGTGGCCAGCACGCTCACCCGACTTAACTCTTTAATCTTTCTTTTCTTTATTTGTCTTTTAAGCTTATTCCATATTTGCATATGGGATAAGTTTAAAAGACAAATTAAGAAAAGAAGTCATGCCCCTACTTATTTGAGATATGTTAAAAAAGCATTACAAGAAGAATAGAATGCAAACCCTCAATGTTTTATTGATAACTTGATTAAATTATGCCAAGAAGATGTTCAGATATTTAGTATGAAGTAAAGCCACGTTGCAGCTATATTAGCAGTGTAGTTGCAGCACAAATGGGTCGACTCGACCAGGGACGGACCACGCTCTCACAGAATACTAGCGTAAAATAACAGCTTAACATTGTTGTTTCGTATAGTGAGTGTAGAGAAACGGATACCCTTTTTCTGGAAAAGTGGCATTCCATCTTAGTCCTCGCGGGTGACAACGCATCTGCATTTTTATTCTTTATTGAGGATAGATGTAGATTTCTATGGGTCACAGCAACCACTTACCATAAGGTGGACTGAATTTCACGATATTTCGTTTTATACACACTTGTTTTGCGTTCATCTAAATTTGTCCATGAGTGTGTATTAATAATGCAGACAGTTTTCTTCAAATTCGATTCAAACTTATACAACATCATTTTTTATATCATACAATATTTAATGAATCTATTACGATTCATTAAATATTGTTAATGTTAAATTATTAGTAAAATATTATTTATGTATTTATAAATTAATCTTACCATTAGATAAATACTACTAGGGTATTATGCTTAAACAATGTCACTAACACTATGTTTCAAGTCTGTTAGTGACAAGTTTAGAAGTAATTCAACTAACAGATAATGAGATCAGACGCTCCCTTGTACAATTTTTATTGTGGCTTACTGTTTTTATTTTATTTTTGTTTTAAGTTGTTGCATGTTACGTAATATAATTTTTTGTACCTAAACGACTGAGCTTTGCCTGAGCTTTACATGAAACCCTAGTTAAACTTGTATAATAAAATATTATCTTAATTCAAAAGTTCATTCATATTGTTAGAGCCGATTCCGAGGAACCGAAGTTATAGGTGGTGGTATACCTTTTCTGCCTAAGAGTGCTTTTTACCTATTTCTGGCGTCAAATATTAGTGCGTGAGATAGTATATTTATGGGTTGTGACGAGTACCATTATTATGGTCCTGAATGGTAAATCATACTAACTTATTAATAATCAAAATATCCAGATGTAAACATTTAGATGATATGTAAGCGACATCACATAATTCAGACGTATGTTACTGACAATAATGTATCATGTTCAGGAGTTAAATGTTGACGTGTTCTGAGATTTTTTTTGTCTATAGTGTGATATGTAACGGTTAAAGTAAACAAATTTAATTAAACGACAATTAAAAAACTACATCTAACATTACAAAAAGTAATACACATACATGGCATGTAAAGTTTATTTAATGAGCTTTATGCATATGCAAGTAATATTATTAAAACACACAGAACTGCCAACGGATAGTTACAAACGTGGACCGATTATTAAAATAAAAACAGTTCACATTTGCTTGATATCAATGCAGCGATTGATTCAAATGGCGTGGCAGCACGCGATGAAATAACTGCGGCTAGTGAACTTATCATTTTTAACGTATTCGGTGTATAATTCAAATTTTTTAAATGTTATTTTATTATGTTCCTTAATAAAAATAATCTATGATTAAATATTACTATATTTCTTTTATTTAGCAGCTTCGCCGAGGACTCATCGTACTTGAAAAGCATAATTTTGTTATTGATATTAACAGTTTATTATTAATCGTTTATCAATTTATATAACATTAAAATATATAATATTATTTTTATATAACATCAAAATATTATATTTTAATGTTAGCTTGGAAAAATACTTATCGTATATTTATTTTTCCTAATATATACAATTAAGGTGTGCTTCGTTAATTATTGACGATAACCGAAGGTTTTAACTGTTAGGAGGCATAACGTCTTTGTCCTCAGGGGTGCTAACGTATCTGATTTAGATAAAAGGTAGTAATGGGCTACTGCTTGTTGTCTCTAACCAAATTTTAAGAAATAAAGCTACGAGATACCTTGTATTCTCTGATCAATAAGAAGGATTCATTTGCTATTCAGAGATAATGCTGAATATGATTATAAGGCGATGCAACCATCACTTGCTCGCGCGATATCAAACACTGGGTGTCCTAATAGAACGCGAATACGCGATCATCGCGCGAATTGACGATGCGGCGGCCGCGGGTTTCGCTTCGCTTCGCAGTTTGCGCATGGTATTGGTGCTACGCATGGACGTCAGAAACGCCCAATTTTTACTTTCTGATAATATATAGATGACCTATTCTGCTGCACTAGCGGGTTCGGATGTATCTCGGCCCTCCGAAAATTGCACCGAGACCTTTTCTTGAAATACTCAGAGATCATCGGAAGTTGATTGTCTCTGTGTAAGTCAGAGTGTTGCTCTTACCATTAAGCTCCGGTGGTGATGCGAATGAATCTATGTTGGATGACTTGGAAATCGTACAAGTGTCGACTTGGAGATTTAAAAGTATATTGTCCCGAATTCATGGAAGACAGCTTTTGTCTACCCAATCCGTAAAAAAGGCGACCGCTCAGACCCATCCAACTATAGGCCTATCGCCATCACCTCCATTTTCTCCAAAATAATAGAATCCATTATTAACTGCCAGCTCATGCGGTACCTTGAGGATCACCAGCTGATTAGTGACCGCCAATACGGTTTTCGCCGGGGTCGATCAGCTGGTGATCTTCTGGTCTACCTGACCCATAGATGGGCGGAGGCAGTAGAGTCCAAGGGGGAGACGTTGGCCGTTAGTTTGGACATTGCGAAGGCCTTCATCGAGTTTGACACAAAGCGCTTCTTTCGAAGCTCCCTTCCATGGGCTTCCCGAGAAATTGTGCAATTGGATCACCCTCTTCCTTGCAGATCGGAGCATCAAGGTCGTTGTAGACGGTGCATGCTCAGACTACAAGCCTATTAACGCTGGTGTTCCACAAGGCTGTGTGCTATCACCAACGCTGTTTCTTCTGCATATCAATGATATGTTGCTAACTGGTAACATTCATTGCTGAATGTTGCATCTCTTTGCATTTTCTTTCGCATCTACCACGGGGAGTGCTCTTAGGAATTGTTAGGATTAATCCCAGCCGCCAAATTTCACGAACGCACATTGCGACAGAACTCCCGATACCATCCACACCAGCTGGATGATTGGCGGTCCACCACTGTCTGTGCGATTTAGAAGATGTTTTCTTCCTCGCACAACTTCCTTGTGGAATCAATTACCATCAGCGATTTTTTCGGACCGATACGACTTAGGGACCTTCAAGAGAAGAGCCTACTCCTTTTTAAAGGCCGGCAACGCATCTGCAATTCCCTCCCTGGTGTTGCGGTTGTTCATGGGCGGCGGTAGTCACTTACCATCAGGTGAGCCGCATGCTCGTTTACCCCCTCTCCTATATAAAAAAAATCTATACGTGTTTAGGATATACTTCGATTCTCCATTAGCGGAACTAATTGCCTAAGCGGTTGATTTTAATGTGAAGGATCTCGGTGAGAATTATTTTATTACGATGGCGATGTAAATTGCCTAGTCATCGGCGAAAAGAGTTTTTTTCTATTCACTACTGGGTCACAATTTGAACGCTTTAATATTGTAGCATTTAAAACTAAGTTTTCGACCAGATTAGACTTGAGTCCATCGCATTGCTCCAATGCGTGTTGGTGGATATTAAATATCGTCAAAATATTGTTTTTCGTTTCTCAGATATGCAGGTTGTTTTATGATATTTTCTTCAAATTGCCGAGTGCGTGGTATATCAAAACATAAAATTGTTATTAACCACTACATTGATGTATCAGGGTACTCGAATAAGCGGTATGGTATATTATTATTAGACAAGCGCTGACCTCTGAGGTGCCACGATCTTGCAGTACTTATAATCACATTATACGTATTTCTTTTTAAAATTACTTATTCATGACGTGATGTGATCTGTGAATCCTAATTTTTAGTTTTTTAATTATATTAAACTTTTATTTTAAAATATTAACAAACTTTAAGAAATACTATTGAAAATGAGCGTTACTTCTAAATATATAACACCTTTGCCATTTCCTAAGAATGCATATAAAAATTCATTTTATACCGAACACTGTTTTGAAACATTATAGAAATGTCTTTTAGAGAAATATGCTACAGGAAATAAGTGCAGACCTAGAGTAAGTTGTGTTAGCGCTCGACACTCGCTGAATTTAACTTATTACTACATTTGCATTTCAGTTAAACTAGAAAATGGTTAAATATTTAGGACATAAGGTACTTTTCAAAATTTTACAAATATCCCTGATTTGTCTGTATCACTGCTACCTTGCCATAAACTTGAATCACCGTCAGTAAAAAGGATCTTCATTGTCAGATATAACTTCACAGTTACTTTTTAAATTTACTTTAGACCGCTCTTGACGCTTTTGCTTCAGGTTTTGGCCCTGGTTCCTATTATATTGAAGCACATTAATGCCCTCTGCAACAGTAAATTCCCCAAAATAGTTTTCGAGTGATGATTTGACAACTTGGTCGTCGACATGTATAGCTACATCAGATGTCATGATTGTGAGACTATTATTGTCGCACAACTCCTCAGCTTTTTATACGTGGTTTTTAACCATGTTGCAGCTATATTAGTTGTATAGTTGTGGAACTAATGGGTCGGCTCGACCGGGGAAGGACCACGCTCTCACAGAATACCAGCATTAAATAGCAGCTTAACGCTGCTGTGTTTTTATGGTGAGTGTAGAAAACCGGAGACCCTTTTACGAGGCAATCCATTTTAGTCCTCACGGGTGACAACACATCTGCATTTTGATTCGTAATCGAGAATCGATGTAGATATCTATTGGCCGCAGCAATCACTTACCATCAGGTGTACTGTGTGCTCGTTTGTCACACTTATCGTATAAAAAGAAAGCTTAAATAAAAAAAATATTTCACAAATGTTTTTGGTATCGAACTTTATTTTTAATTATATACAATACGCACCAATTTCAGCCATTATATACGCACCATTTTGGAGTTCATTGATGTTAAATGGCTGATCAGTACTGCTTTGACGTTCAATAGGTGTTGACGTACTAGTACTGCTCACCGCCGGAGGAAAACAAATTACATATGTATGTATTATGAAGCAAATATTATCAAATAAATTATTAAAAAAAAAACAAACAAAAAACTAATTTCAAAAATTTCGGTCGGTCCTTGTTTATTTCTCCATCTTATTCTAATTAATTTTGGTTTTTTTTTTAATTTATCCTATGCTACTGCAGGGCCACCCTTATTGGACACGTTTTTAGGGAGACTTTTCATATATAGAGATGGTCTTCCTTGTACTCTACATTCCATAGTTAGAATACGTAAGAATACGACAAAGTTAAATGCACCTATTAGTACTTATTTATATAAGATTTTTAATACTTTATTTGCAATTTTCGTCCTAATTTTTCGATACACTTGCATAGTTCACAGATTTATATAGTTCTCAAACATTTATGAATTTATACTCGTATTTACGGAACACACTTTATGACGTTAGTACTATTAAACACGGGAACCGGAACTCTTAATAACTTTTAAAATTCATATATGGTAATGTAATGCAGATCGTGACAAAAATGGTAAACAACATTACTTTTATTAAGTATTCGCCCTGTGAAATAATGCTCCTTCAATATTGAGCACCAAACATATGACCCAGTGTAAGACGTTAATTAAAAAAGGGAACGCATTTGCTAGTATTACAATTTACGCCTCCTATTCATTCATATTGGTTTGAGAAAGCAAATTTAGCGAATATTTCATTAATTTCATATTCGTAAAAAGTGCCATGTTATATCACCTAAATCTTAATCACTGCATTAAAAGACGTTTTATAGGCTACTAAACTGGACAATACGGTATTAACATCAATGACGAGGTAGAATCACTGAAGGACCATGCCCAACCACCTCAATTGCGTCTCCCAACAGATAGATTCATATTTGAACATGGATAAGACAAAGATCACGTGTAATATCTATGTGCCTGTACCTGTGCCGCTAAATGGTAAAATTTGAATCTGACACATCCGAAAAATGAGTACAGATCGAAGCTCCTATTATTCCTCTCGATTCAGATGCAAAGTTTTTCTACCCTACCCTATTCTCATAATATCCTCTCCACTTTTAATATAATATCCTGTTTTTAAATCAGTTCAAACTTTTTAACTGTTATAAACCAGTGCTATACTACTATTGCACATAATGGTAAGTGGTAATGCAGGCGATTATGGCAATGCACACTGACTTAGCTTAATAAAAACCACATTCACTTATAGTTTTTCGATTTCTTTGATTTATTCGGATAAAAAGACACATGCTGGCAAATAAACCCACCCCTTTGCTATTCGTATGACAAACAATGAAGTAAGCTGTTTGTTTCGAATGCATTGTATGTTAACAAAAAATGGATGGAGATTAGCCAAGCATGTAGTTGTCTGAAAATTGAACAGAGGTAGAGAGTGAGGGAAGAATTTCTAGCCTTCCGATGCCTTGGAACACTCTCGAAACGTGTCCTATAAAATACCAAAACCTTTACTTTTTGCCTGTGCTTGAATCTGCTAAGATTTATATGCCGCTCAGAACAACTGCATCTATAGACTACTAATTATTGTTTCCGGTCTGGATGTATAAATAGAGAGATATCCTAGAGAGTTCCTTTTGTGACATTCTTAGAGAGGCCTTTGTTCAACAGTTAATTTGTTAAAAGCCGTAATGACACATACTATATAACTGTTTGCAAAAAAAAACTATAAATATAAAGAGTAAAATTCCCTACATACATGTGTAGTAGCAAACAGTTAACGTCACCCACAGCTTTTTTTTACGTGGTAGAGCCATGCTGCAGCGATATTAGTAGTATAGTTGTAGCACGAATGGTTCGGCTCGACCAGGGTAGGACCACGCTCTCACAGAATACCAGCGTAAAATAGCAGCTTAACACTGCTGTGTTCCGTATGGAGAGTGTAGAGAACCGGAGACCTTTTTACTGGAAAAGAGGTATTCGATCTTAGTCCTCACGGGTGACAACGCATCTGCATTTTGATTCGCAAGCGAGGATTAATGTAGATGTCTATAAGCCACAGCAACCACTTACCATCAGGTGGACTGTGTGCTCGTTTGTCACCCTATCTTATAAAAAAAAATCTATGTATAAGGTTGTAAAGAGAGCTAACGAAATCTTGTTAAACTAAATGCTCTTGTTACTTAATCTATTATACAGAATATAATCTAGGTAGGTAAACAATCAATGTTGCGTAAGTATAAAGCTACCAGACAGCGTTTGGCCTTGTTATCTGGCTGAGTTAGTTAGTTAATAACCAGTTTAATCGGAATTACACATTATACCAATTTATTTCATTGTGTCGAGCTTCCAGTAGCAGAAAATTTGTTTGCCTCGATAGCTTGCTTGAATAGTTCACCAACATGTGAACTTACACATACGTTCTTTTGTTAATATCAGAGTTGACCTGAAATGTGCAATGTATGATGAAAAGAGATCTAAAGAATTATCAGGGCTTACATTTTTATAAAAAAATAGGTCATTGAATGGGTAGAAATTCCAATGACGTTTGACAGACAATTAAAGCTCAAATAATCTTTTGAAATGGTAATTAAGGTGATTTATATTGCATTTTTTTACCTTGTAATGTCGGTGTGAGAGAACTTATACTTTCATTTTCAGAGCCGACCGTAGGGAATCGTAAAAATATTAAGCTTCCGATAGATGATGGTGGCCATCTCGCCTACCCCAGACGTAAAATGCGTAGACAACGGCGAAGCAGCAGCGTCATACGTGCAAGACGTTTATGCTGCGATTGCCAATCTACTTGTCAAGCATAACGAATAAGGCTAATCAAATTTTAATATCCAGAAAACTATTCATATATTTTTCGTTTTCCGATTAAATGTTATTTCTAAAAGGTGAAATTTAAAAAAAATGTATATTTTTTAATATTGAAATTTAAAAAAAAATGTATATTTTAACAGTGGTAGAGCCACGCGGCAGCTTTTGCTGTCGCACGGATGGGCCGGCTCGAACCGGGGTGGTACCACGACCTCACAGAAAACCAGCGTGAAGTAGAGGTTTACCTCTGCGTTTCGCTTGGTGAGTGCAGGTGGCCGGAGGCCCTTTTTACTGGAAATGAAGCATTCCATCTTAGTCCTCACGGGTGACAACGCATCTACATTTTGATTTGTAATAGAGGATAGATGTAGATGTCTATGGGCCGCAGCAACCATTTACCATCAGGTAGACTGTGTGCTCGTTTGTCACCCTTATCCTATAAAAAAAAAATACTACGTTTCATCCAATTCTGAGCTATGTTTACTAATTCAAGTCTCTAGATCTTCTGAAATAACTTTCCGAAGATCTAGAGACTTAAAATCAATTACTAAATTTGACCCGAACAAACATACACCAAAGCGAGTTCATAAAAAGTGGTAAAAAAGATTTTCATTTGTATTTCTTGTCAGTGTTGGCATTTTATTCTATAACGAGCCAGTGGATAATTTTCCAAACTCGAACTAATTACAAATTTCAAATTTTGAATAAAATGAGTAAACACTAATTTTGAGTTTTAGTGAGATTAACGGACAACAATTGATTTTTATATAGAGCTAACAGTAATTAGAACCAAAATTGTTTTTTTAGTATACGGTTTGTTACATTAAATAATATGTACATGAAAACTATGTACAGGAAAACTTCATATAAACACGCAGTAAACAGGCGGCCTTAATGCCCAAGACATTCTCTACCAGTCTACCTTGGGATGATGCAGAGATAGAATGAAGTAGGTGTAATAAAAACTTAATATGCGAATACTAAACTAAAATCACATAAAAATTTGTAATACATGGAAATAAAATACATAACATATAAATGGTACATCACAAAAAAATATATAAAATAAATTATAATAAAAATGTACAATACATAAGTACAAATTATAATGTCAAATGTATATAAACTCCGAAAGATATACAATTATACATATAATCAAATAAATTAAAAAAATATATTAATATTTATACTTATTATATATAAAAAGTACGTGTCACGTTGTTTGTCCGCGATGGACTCCTAAACAAATTAACTGATTTCAATGAAATTTTGCACACTTTGTGCATTTTGGTCCATCTTGAGAGATAGGAAAGTTTTTATCCCGATAAATGACCCTCAACAATTTTTATTGTAAATTTAAGGATTTTTATAGGAAGGGTCGTTGGAAAGAGCAGAACAACGTCTGCCTGGCGAGCTAGTATATGTATATAAAATATATAATATACATAACAGGAATATATATATATATATATATATATATATATATATATTATATATAACTTTTTATTTTCATATATAATAATAATAATAATTTTATTTCAGATAACCAAGTGATCCATAAAATTTGTTAGTAGATATGGAACTTATAACCTATGTTAGTACCTAAATCTAATTCTTAAATACAAGCGCCTTATTAACTAAACATAGGCGGTAATATTGCTTAAGGAGGAATGAGTCGTATCTTTCAGCAATTATTTTCATGATGGAGTTGGAGCTAGCCCGCACCCTGCCAAGCAACAAGGCTGTTTTCTTTCTTATAAGGGCGTAATAGTCATCTGTACGCGCCTTTGCAAACATGCCTGATGCACTGCAAAATCGGGGTAGCCCCAACAAGATCCTGAAGCCATTATTATACTGGACACGTAAGGTGTCGACAGTATAATTCGACCACAGGCTGCACGTGTAGACAACTTGACAGTACGCTTTAAATAGTGTTATCTTTACTTGTTCACTACACCGCGCAAACCTACGTGCCAACATAATATTACATCGGACTGCCAGCGCCCTACGTTCCCTTTCAATGTCAACATTGTCACATAGGTCATCGGTAATAAAATGCCCTAGGTACTTAAATTTATCAACGCGTTTTAATTCAATGTCATTCAATTTAATTGCAGGCACATTTTCTGGGCTTTTACAGCCAACGGCCCTAAACACCATGAATTCGCTTTTATTACCATTGTATCGCAAGCCATGGTTTAATGCATACTTCGCACATATCTTAAGGAGTTCTCTGGTGGCCTTAACCGTGGGACTCAGTAACACCATATCATCTGCGTAACTTATGTTGTTAAAACTTACATTGTCGATACGACATCCGACTTCTTTGCTGCTGAGTTCAACGATAGATCATTTATGTACAGTTTGAAAAGCTTTGATGACGTAATTCCTTCCTGTTTGACCCTACATTGCAATCTGTACCTTTCAGAGAACTTATCGGCCCATCTCACATTATTATACTGATTATTGTACCAGTACTGAAAAATATTCAAAAGCTCAGCTGGAATCTTTTTCTGGCGTAGCTTATCCCATAATATGTCATAATTTACGAGATCAAAAGCTCTGGAGAGATCTAAAAAACATGCATATACAGGTGTACGTTGCATTGTGTAATATTCAACAGTGTGCTTTAGGGTTACGATAGCATTTTTAGTAGGCAATTCAGACCGAAACCCAAACTGTGCATCGTGCAACTTAATATAACTTTCCAGCTGTGTATCCAACAGGCTGTCAAGTATTTTATCCATAATTGTTGCCAAAGATATGGGTCGATAATTACACTTATCTCCTACGTCACCTGTTTTGTCTTTTACTATAGACACAACTTTTGTCCGCATAAGGTCGTGAGGCAGATACGAATGACAGAGACATGAAGAGAAGAACGTAGCGAGTAATCGAGGCAGGTGAGGTCCGGCATGCTGCAGGTGCTCGATGCTGAGAGAATCATGGCCGGGAGATTTCCCCCTAGTCACATTTTAATGGCAGTTGCCACTTGTTCAGGTGTAAAACGAATGAAGTCATGACTACCATGACTCTCATCTCCGGGCACCGGCTGCGACGTAACTAGCAACGACTCTATTTTAAAATGCTCTGTAAACATATTAGCTATGCAAATAGGTTCGTTTACACCTCCAACACACACAGGCAGGGTAGGCTTAATATCAAGTTTGTTGGTGGCTTTCCAGAATGTTTTGAAATTATTTGCCTTACGATGTGATGCTATGATATCGAGTTGAATTTGCTCTTGATGGTTTTGACACCATTTTAGTTTGCTCTTAAATATTTTACGTGTTCGGCACATATCGTCATATATAGGACCACTACTTGGTTTGTTATGCCACAGCCATATGCGATATTTAAACATAGCCATCACATGTGCATCCCTCACATGTCTGTTCCAACCTACAATACGACCACTATGCCTATAACATCTATGGTCATCATAACTTTGTATAGCGGCTTCAGATAAAATAGTAACAATATTATTGTACATTTCATCAAGCATTAACCTATGATGGGTATTGTTACAGTGTGAATTATAACATACGCTAAGTTCCTCAGGTACCTTAAGCGACATTAATTTGTTATTACACATACGAGTATCATAATATACTTCAATCCGATCACTGACCCTTTCGCCCCATATTACTTTGTTACATGATTTTATCGCAACTTCTAATTTCGTTTTAATAGTGTCTAACCTGCACTCAACAATAAAGGGGCAATGATTAGACCAGAGTACATCATAAAATATTCTTATGTTAGTTATAGTGTCCTAAGCAGCTTGTGTTACAATGCAATGGTCAAGCCATCGTCTACAGCCATGTGCATCACTGACAAATGTATAGTTATCAGAATCTATACCTAACATTTCAATGTCCGCACAAATACAATTCTGTTCAGAACAGAATTTTAAAAGTTCAAGTCCAAAAGACTCACCAGGATGAGCATTAAAATCACTAAGGACGTACACTGCTTCCACGTCACAACTTGCGACTATCGCGCTTACCTCACTAAGACATTCAGTGAATTCTGTTAGGTTATCACTCGCGTCAGTCGGCATATATACACAAAACACTTAAAAGTCTTTATCGCCGAGGAATACTGTTATTGCTGCTAGCCGCACACTAGCACAGTTTATTACTGTGACTGACTCCAAAGCACCTTTGCGCCACAAAATCGCCACACCACCATAAGGTCGTCCTTTGAGTATGCCCTCTGATTTGTTCACAGCTGATTTTCCCGTGAATTCAAAATCTTGGTGTATCTTGGCAAGGTATGGGATATCATAGGGAAGCAACCACCTTTCTTGGAGAGCAACTATATCGACTTTTTGACACAGGAACTTAACTGCATCAATTGAGCGTTTCACAGATTTGCAATTAAAACAGGCTAATTTAGTTGCTAGTTTAGTTGGCTAAATTTGTTTATCTATAAAAAGAGTGATGACTACATATTTGTGCCATTTGCTGTAGAGACTATCGGTCCATGGGGTCCACGTGCGGTGAAGTTCTTAAAGAAACTCCATCCGCGGCTGGTCGTTGCTGCTGGTGATAAGAGGGCTGGTTATTTTCTCGCTTAAAGCCTAAGTATAGCCATTCAGCGGGGAAACGCAGCGAGCGTTCTTGGCACGATACCGCGGGTTATATATAATTAAGTTATATGATAATTAAGTTATATGATAATTAAGTTTCTAGTTTTAGTTTTTTTATTATTATAGTTTATATAAAAATAAATAAATTGTTACTATGGTGAAACTGCCAAGTTATTAAGTAAGTGTTCCCGAAATTGAATGTGGAAAGAAGAATAATCAAGTACAGAGCTATGGGAGGGACATATTAGAAGATGGTTGCTTGTAGAGCGGAGTTGTCTCTCATGACTAGCGCTAAGCAACTGAAAGTAAGGAGATAAGTAGGAAGGGAAAGTTGGAGACATCAGTATAGAATAAAGGGTGGTGAGTTTTCAAAATTTGTTATTCTTAAAGGTGATAAATATAGTTTAATTTATAAGAAACACTGCCAAAAATATTTTATTTTAAATTATTGTAACTGGACCACGTATTAACGTATTTCGTTTGGGTCACATCCTTAAGAGCTACTTCAGTGTGGGTTAGCCTATAGTCTCCTCTGCTTTTTTTTATTTTAAATATAGATTTTCATATTTCAATTTACCAAACGTTTCATTATTATCAAACGTTGCTCCCGTATTATGAAAATTGAAAAAGACTGTCTTCTACTATTAATTGATAATGTTTTTTTCTACTAGTCACACTTATTTAATCACAACCTAATGAAACCTTACATTAAATATTTTATCAATTTGTTCCATTTAAAAAAATGTGATGTAGTCGCTACAAAGATGGTAACAAGGACGAAGTAAGAGCTCCCGCCGCGAAATCAAACGACGTACTCAATGAAGACGAGAAAAAATAAGCTCGATGAAAAAAGAAACTTCCCGTCCAAGGTGCGAATTTGCGAGATTACTACAGAATACCAATTTGGCGCCATGACGGAGTTTCAAACAATTTCTACTTTAAGGAGCGTTGATCAAAGAAATGAAACTAAAAAGCAGACCTACTACAGCCAACGAAAATGAAAGTTAATTCAACCCACAGCAATTCGTATTTGAAGGGCTCAAGGGAAACTCGAAAGGAAGAAAAATTGCAAAAGTTGGTGTTCCCTTATGAGGGAGCGAGTTATTGCTACTAGATATTTTAAGGTCGCAAACAGCTCTCACTTTTATTGCAATAACTTTAGCTTAAACGCCAATTATGTCAAAACTTAGGGCACTTTCGCTCATAATTTTTTTCACCCCTGAGGACTAACTATATATAACATCAAATGCCTCGTTTCTAGTAAATAGGGTCTTCGGTTCTCTACACTCACCATACATAACACAGCAGCATTAAGATGCTATTTTCCGCTGCATGTATTTAAAATATCTCTACGGTATAGAGAAAATCCTACTGCGGGTGTAATGTTCCTAAAAATAAGAAAATTTATGCCTTTTCAAGTTCTCACAAAAATCTTATTTCAGTTTTTTTTATATAGGATAAGGGTGACAAACGAGCACACAGTCCACCTGATGGTAAGTGGTTGCTGCGGCCCATAGACATCTACATCTATCCTCGTTTGCGAGTCCAAATGCAGACGCGTTGTCACCCGTGAGGACTAAGATGGAATGCCTCATTTCCGGTAAAAAGGGCCTCCGGCCACCTGCACTTAACAAGCGAAACGCAGAGGTAAACCTCTACTTCACGTTGTTATTCTGTGAGGTCGTGGTACCACCCCAGTTCGAGCCGGCCCATCCGTGCGACAGCAAAAGCTGCCGCGTGGCTCTACCACTGTTGAAAAAATTTTAGCTCTGAGCTTGCTTTAAAATGCTATGAACATTTATAAAATACCACAATTACCGTTGATTCATTAAACATATAATGTTTTAGGTTATACATAATGTTTTAGTACAACAAGAACTAAAGAATAAGTAGAATAGAATAATTTTTATTCAATACATAATACTTATTGAAAGTCATTTTTTAATTTACCACTGGTTCAGAAAATACCTCTTTCCTGGGAAGAACCAGCAAAAAAACCCAGCATGACTTTTTTTTAAATATTTCACTTTACAATTATTTTACTTACTTACTTACTTATCGTCACGCACAATCCCTGACGGGGTAGCCAGAGAGAACAGATCGCCAAGTGTCACGATCCTTACATACCTCTTTCGCTTCTTTCAGATTCATTATCTTCTTCATACATGCACGTCTAGGTATCCGAGTACTCTTGACCCTCCCCTCTTCGAGCAATTTGCTCACATGGTCTTCGAAAGTTAGTCTCGGTCTACCTCGACACCTTTTAAAATTAACTTTCGCGCTATATATTTTCTTCACCATTCGGTCTTCACTCATTCGCTCAACGTGCCCAAACCATCGAAGCACGCCCTTATCAATTTTTGTGATAAGGTCATCTTTCAAACCTGCCATATTGCGAATCTCTTCGTTCCGCTTTCGGTCGGCCATGGTGACGCCGCACATTTTACGAAGAGATCGCATCTCCACTGCATTCAACTTGCTTTTATGCTTCTTCTGGCATACCCAGGTTTCGCTGCCATATAACAAAGTCGGTACCAACACTGCGTTATGTATTGCAAGGCGTGCACTCTTCACTAACGCCTTGCCTTTTAACTAACGCAGTCAGGGCACCATTGACTTTGTTCCCGGCAGCGACACGCCTGTCCACATCTAAATCACATCTTCCATCCCGGCTAAAAGCACTTCCCAAGTATACAATTTCATTTACCTGTTCTAGACATTCCTGATTTACCCATATTTCACACTTCGTTCTCTCTTCGTCCCTTTCAAATACCAGAACCTTAGTTTTATTAGCATTCAAGCGAAGACCTTAATTTTTTTTAATTACCAATTATTTTGTTCGTAAATTATGAAATTAATTTCAATAGAACTAGCATGGTGGTGAACACTTCATTCCCAGGGGTTATTTTCATTTATGTATTGTTTGATATTATAATAACCCTTTTTGTACAATTTTAATTTAATAAAAATATTTAATAAATTTTGTACATTTTCTTGGATTTTATTATAAAAGTGTATACATTGCCTCATTAATGAATTAGTAATTCTGTAGAGTCTAGTAATTGGTATTACAAGCTTTATGTTTGTTCCTAGTGTTTAAAGAATTAATATATTGCATACCTTAAGCGAAAGCGCAAGGTAATGTTCTACTATCGCCTAAAAATTAAAATTCCAACATTTTATCGAATAAAATCGTATCTAGCAATCATATTATACATATAAATGATATAAAAAGCACATTGTTAGAAAGATAAATGATTGTTGAACTTATTAATAATTTTTTTAAATCGATTAATTGCTATTTTTAAATAAAAAAAAGGGTTTTAGTGGCTTATGGTGTGCATTTATCATGTCCCTGTGGCTTGTAAACATAACTTTTGAAAATATCAATTGTTTAACTCAATCTATTTTTAGTCTCTTCATCTATCATGTGGGAAGCCACTGAATGTAAATGGCAGTGTATTTTTGTTTTGTTTAGCTATAATTATTTTTTTTCGGCTCCAAAATGGCGAAATTTTCGTTGATTTGGTTGCCTCGTATATAAATTGTTTCTGTAAATGGGGATCTACAGCCACAGCGTAATTTAGTTCACAAAGTACCTTTGTATTAAGTTTAGTTCGGTTTCAGTCGCCGTTGT
>JAVANC010000006.1:50484617-50528809 GCA_033319125.1 Parnassius glacialis | reverse complement strand
CGTCGTCACCCGTGAGGACTAAGATGGAATGCCTCTTTGCCAGTAAAATGGGTCTCCGGTTCTCTACACTCACCGTACAAAACACAGCAGCGCTAAGCTGGTATTTTACGCTGGTATTCTGTGAGAGCGTGGGTCCTTCCCCGGTTGAGCCGACCCATTCGTGCTACAACCACACTACTAATATAGCTACAGCATGGCTCTACCACGTACTGAATATTCCAATATCTCCTTGGCATACTCTTAATCAAGTTATCAGTAAAACATTAAGGGTTAACGTTCTATTCTTCCTGTAATGCGTTTTTAAGATATCTCAAATTAGGGAAGGGGCATGATTTCTTTTCTTAATTTGTCTTTTTAGTTTATCCCATATGCAAATATGTGATATGCTTAAAAGACAAATGAAATCAATTTTATTTAAAAACTCTTTGCCGGTTTCTTAATATGTATGTGTAAATAAGAAAGAGTATGAATTATGAAATTAAACTGTTAAATAAAAAGGTATTAATTTTATTTGCATAACAATACAACATTCTATCAAAAGAGATTTTAGAAATCACACTTCTTAATCTTTTCAATACATTTATTCACACTATAAACTTTTAAAATCTACCTCCTTTAACGTGATTCTAGGCGTACTTAACTTCTTTTGAGTTGAGAAAGAAGCTCGACGAAGTTCAAGGGTTTACAGTAAGCTCAAAGTGTGTTCATTTAAATGTGAGGAAAATACTCCAATTATTTGGAATAAATTCACACTTGGTGCGAGTTCATTTGCGTGCAATCACGAAAATTCGAATGATGAAAACTGGATTCAACTTCTATTCACTGATAAGTCCAGATTTTACCTGAAGCCAGATGATGAAAGAATTCAAGTGTGGAGATGTACGCTCAGTGCAATATTATTGGAAAAGAGGCATATTATGTTGTTGGGTCAGCTATTGTATGGGAAGATATTTGTGTGTGGCCCCTTACGGAACAGTGCGTCACTGAGAATAGGTCACTAACAGTCGCATGATATGAAATTGACATTTCAGACGAAATTGTAGAGCCATATTCCCCTTTCATACGAGATAAGATTTGTTTTAAGCATTTATTTCTTTATTTAACTAATTGAAGATAACACAGAGGATATTTTTATATAATTGCTACAATCAACAGGCGGTAAATCGGCAATACATAATTACCTAATAGTGCACTAAAACGGCGTAAGTCTAGCCACCGCCCACTTCGACTCGTCAAAAACGGTCGTTCCTGCGTCGCGTATACAGAGACTCAGTAAACTTTCGGTTTTTGTTCCATCAAGTCTGATATAGATAGTTCATACAATAATTTTTTTAATTTGTATTTAATATTTTTTAAATTAATTTAATTTTGAAAAGAGGTTGGTAACTGATTAATGAAATTGGAACCATGTACTCTAAAGTACGTTTTCAGTATAAATTGTACTGTAATTGCAGTACTGCGGCCGTAGTTGTCAAATCTCTTCGAGACATTGAAATCAATGTTATTGTGTGGCCAGCACGCTCAGCCGACTTAACTCTTTATTCTGTCTTTTCTTCATTTGTATTTTAAGCTTATTCCATATTTGCATATGGGATAATTTTAAAAGACAAATTAAAAAAAGAAATCATGCCCCCGCTTATTTGAGATATGTTAAAAAAGCATTACAAGAAGAATAGAATGCAAACCCTCAATGTTTTATTGATAACTTGATTAAATTATGCCAAGAAGATATTCAGATATTCAGTACGTAGTAAAGCCACGTTGCTAGCTATATTAGCAGTGTAGTTGGAACACAAATGGGTCGACTCGACCAAGGAAGGACCACGCTCTCACAGAATACCAGCGTAAAATAACAGCTTAACATTGTTGTGTTTCGTATGGTGAGTGTAGAGAAACGGATACCCTTTTTCTGGAAAAGAGGCATTCCAATTTAGTCCTCGCGGGTGACAACGCATCTGCATTTTGATTCTTTATTGAGGATAGATGTAGATGTCTATGGGTCACAGCAACCACTCAACATCACGTGGACTGTGTGCTCGTTTGTCACCCCATCCTATAAAAAAAGGCTAGAAATTGTTCAAAAACCTAGTGAGGGCATAGCTAGTCATTTATTAAAGATTATAGCCCAGAACTTTCCTAAGAATCAATTAAAAAAAATATAAATTACAAAAATTTCTCTTTTGTAGTAGTTAATTTGACGATATTATACACACACTTGTTTTGCGTTCATCTAAATTTGTCCATGATTATAAATTAATGTGATGTGTAATGTGTGTATTATGCAGACAGTTTTTTTGTTTTTTTTGAAAAAAAAATCGTACTAAACTTATACATCATTTTTATATCATGCAATATTTAATAAAGTATAATAATTAATATATTTATAAATTTATCTTACTACTAGATATATCCTACTAGGATATTACGCTTAAACAATGTCACTAACACTATGTTTCAAGTCTTTTAATGACAAGTTTAGAAGTAATTCAACTAACAGATAATGAGATCAGGTGCTCCCTTGTACACTTTTCTGCCGACTTCCAAATAGGAGACGGTACTCAATTCGAGTGAATGTTTTTTTTTTTGCTTTTTTTTATGTGTGTTACCTCATAACTTTGTACTGGGCGAACCGATTTCGATGATTCTTTTTTTATATGAAAGCTGATAGTTCTCGTGTGGTCCCATATGAATTTGATCAAGGTCAGACCAATGGTTATTGTAACCTGTCTTGAAGTCGCTTATATTGAAGTCGGCTGTACAAAATTTTTAATTTTAAATTATTCATTTTGGCTTACTGATTCTATTCTATTGTTAGAGCCGTTTCCG
The DNA here is from genome assembly GCA_033319125.1 of Parnassius glacialis. Taxonomy (NCBI): domain Eukaryota; kingdom Metazoa; phylum Arthropoda; class Insecta; order Lepidoptera; family Papilionidae; genus Parnassius; species Parnassius glacialis. The sequence goes on along the minus strand of JAVANC010000006.1, from coordinate 50,525,983 downwards.
AGGAACCGAAATTATAGGTGGCCTATTTCTGACGTCAAATAATAGTGCGTGAGCCAGTTTATTTATGGGTTGTGAGGAGTACCATTATTATGGACTATAGTCCTGAATGGTAAATCATACTAACTTATTAATAATCAAAATATCCAAAAGTAAACATTTAGATGATGGGAAGTAAGCGACAGCACATAATTCAAACGTATGTTACTGACAATAATGTATTATGTTCAGGAGTGAATTGTTGACGTGTTCTGAGATTTTTTTTGTCTATAGTGTGATATGTAACGGTTAAAGTAAACATAATTAATTAAACGACAATTAAAAAAACTACATCTAACATTACAAAAAGTAATACACATACATGGCATGCAAAGTTTATTTAATGAGTTTTATGCATATGCAAGTAATATTATTAAAACACACAGAACTGCCAACGGATAGTTACAAACGTGGACCGATTATTAAAATAAAAATAGTTCACATTTGCTTGATATCAATGCAGCGATTGATTCAAATGGCGTGGCAGCACGCGATGAAATAACTGCGGCTAATGAACTTATCATTTTAAACGTATTCGGTGTATAATTCAAATTTTTTAAAGGTTATTTTATAATGTTCCTTAATAAAAATAATCTATGATTAAATATTACTATATTTCTTTTATTTAGCAGCTTCGCCGAGGACTCATCGTACTTGAAAAGCATAATTTTGTTATTGATATTAACAGTTTATTAGTAATCATTTATCAATTAATATAACATTAAAATATATAATATTATTTTAATATAACATTAAAATATTATATTCAAATGTTAGCTTGGAAAAATACTTATCGTATATTTATTTTTCCTAATATATACGATTAAGGTGTGCTTCGTTAATTATTGACGATAACCGAAGGTTTTAACTGGTAGGAGGCATTACGTCTTTGCCCTCAGGGGTGCTAACGCATCTGCTTTAGATAATATATAGTAATTGGCTACTGCCTGTTGTCTCTAACCAAATTTTAAGAAATAAGGCTACGAGATACCTTGTATTCTCTGATCAATAAGAAGGATTCATTTGCTATTCAGAGATAATGCTGAATATGATTATAAGGCGATGCAACCATCGCTTGCTCGCGCGATATCAAAAACTGGGTGTCCTAATAGAACGCGATCATCGCGCGAATTGACGATGCGGCGGACGCGGGTTTCGCTTTGTTTCGCAGTTTGCGCATGGTATTGGCGCTACGCATGGACATCAGAAACGCCCAATTTTTACTTTCTGATAATATATAGATGACCTATTCTGCTGTACTAGCGGGTTGGGATGTATCTCGGCCCTCCGAAAATTGCGCCGAGACCTTTCCTTGAAATACTCAGAGATCATCGGAAGTTGATAGTCTCTGTGTAAGTCAGAGTGTTGCTCATACCACTAAGCTCCGGTGGCGATGCGAATGAATCTATGTTGGACGACTTGGAAATCGTACAAGTGTTGACTTGGAGATTCAAATGTATATTGTCCCGAATTCATGGAAGACAGCTTTTGTCTACCCAATCCCTATAAATGGCGACCGCTCAGACCCGTCCAACTATAGGCCTATCGCCATCACCTCCATGTTCTCCAAAATAATGAAATCCATTATTAACTGCCAGCTCATGCGGTACCTTGAGGATCACCAGCTGATTAGTGACCGCCAATACGGTTTTCACCGGAGTCGATCAGCTGGTGATCTTCTGGTCTACCTGACCCATAGATGGGCGGAGGCAGTAGAGTCCAAGAAAGAGGTGTTGGCCGTTAGTTTGGACATTGCGAAGGCCTTTATCGGGTCTGGCATAAAGCGCTTCTTTCGGACCTCCCTTCCTTGCTCCAAAATTTGTTATTCTTAAAGGTGATAAATATAATTTAATTTTTTAAGAAACACTGGCAAAAATATTTTATTTTAAATTCATTGTAACTGGACCACGTATTAACGTATTTCGTTTAGGTCACATCCTTAAGAGCTACTTCAGTGTGGGTTAGCCTATAGTCTCCTCTGATTTTTTTCAATTTTAAATATAGTTTTTCATATTTCAATTTACCAAATGTTTCATTATTATCAAATGTTGCTCCCGTATTATGAAAATTGAAAAAGACTGCTGAGAAAGTGTGGACACTTTTTTAATCACAACCTAATGAAACCTTACATTTAATATTTTATCAATTTGCTCTATTTAAAAAAATGTGATGTAGTCGCTACAAAGATGGTAACAAGGACGAAGTAAGAGCTCCCGCCGCGAGATCAAACGACGCACTCAATGAAGACGAGAAAAAATAAGCTCGATGAAAAAAGAAACTTCCCGTCCAAGGTGCGAATTTGCGAGATTACTACAGAATACCAATTTGGCGCCATGACGGAGTTTCAAACAATTTCTACTTTAAGGAGCGTTGATCAAAGAAATGAAACTAAAAAGCAGACCTACTACAGTCAACGAAAATGAAAGTTAATTTAACCCACAGCAATTCGCATTTGAAAGGCTCAAGGGAAACTCGAAAGGAAGGAAAATTGCAAAAGTTGGTGTTCCCTTATGAGGGAGCGAGTTATTGCTACTAGATATTTTAAGGTCGCAAACGGCTCTCACTTTTATTGCAATAACTTTAGCTTAAACGCCAATTATGTCAAAACTTAGGGCACTTTCGCTCATAATTTTTTTGAGAATTGAAGCATTGTAGTTTTAATGTGTAATGACATGAGTCGTAAATTTTCTGAATACTTAACTTTTGGTGAAATTAAATTTTAAATGTCTAGTAAACCATGCCCTTATGCCCAATTTTGTTTAACGATTTAAGCTTGATCACCATATGAACATAACCGCAACGGTTAGGTATGCTATTTTAAAAAATTTAATCAATCTGTCATCAACACTTGCGAATATCGTATAAAATTCACTTTTCATCACAGGTACTAATTTTATATAGTTCCTATAATTCCTTCCCTCCTTTTCACGCCTCTTACTGTGAGTCACTCAGTTCTTGAGGTACCCATTTGTCAAAAAAAAAATTTCATTGTTTTGCCGCAAATGGTCTCATGTTGTTTTGACACTTACATCAAAAGCCGACGCTAGAGCTTTTACTATCACCAGTAGTTTATCATTATCAACCGTTTTGCACAGGCAGCCCGGGGGTTTATTTGTGAGTCCAAATTCTTCGAATGAATGCGATTGAACCTATGAAGCACAATTTGTTTCTTAGTAGTGCTAAATCCGTATCCGTATACGTCATTGACATTGCGTGTCGTAAAGACTCGTTGTTTTCGCTTTGAAACTTGTATTAAAAAATAACATGAATTTTCAATAGTTAGTAGTAGAATACAGTGATATCGTAGAAAAAAAACAAATACAAAAAACAAGCAAATAAATAACTGATTTTGAAAAAAGAATAACATTCCTTAAATATAAAATTTATTTTAATTTACTATTCCAAGCCAAACCATAGCTTTTACAATTCAAACAAAACTGAACACCCGTTCAAGAAGAAAATGGCAATTTCATGGCTTAAAAACTATTACAAACTTTTCATTCGGTTACTTAAAAGTCTTTTAATGAAATACCTCTTTAATATATCAAATAAAAAAACTACATACATATATAGATATAGGTCAAATTACCATCTAAAAACCGCCGAGGTTCGACTTGATGCTAAATAATAAAGTTTAAGTCAGCATAATATGTACAAAACACAGTTTAAGTAACTAGTTAGGTATATGACTAGGTAGTAGATATAGTAAGAATATAAAGGCTAAGGAGGTAAATTAACAACTTAGTTAATGTCAGTTGTAGCAAGGTAAAAGTAAGAACTAGGCAGGTAAGTACGTTATTGTTAAGTAAGTAGATAGAGTAGGTAATTATAATTTAAATAGGAAAAAGCTTTTGAGTTTAGTTTTAATGTTTTGTTGTGATAGTTTTTTGCGTACATTGAAAGGTAAGTTATTTATTAAATGCAGTACCTGATAAGTAGCTGTCCGCTGCCCGTACACAATATTTGCAATAATGTGCCGGAGCCGGTTGCGTGTCAAAGCGCGCGTACGAACAGTATGTTCTATATATGACTTTATACTATCGCAAAAGAAATATTGTTTTAAAACATGAATTTAATTTAACCCGCATATTGCTTTTAATATCTTAAAATTTTAAAATATTGTCAGTACAAAACACCGGTTCCCTAAACTATAATGCAAGATGTCCATATTTAGAACCTTGCGTAATACTGTCCATGTTCAGAAATCGACTAATTGGAAACTGAAAATAAGGTACAACAATCCGTGTTTGTATTTTTTTTTAAAGGATAAGGGTGACAAACGAGCACACAGTCCACCTGATGGTAAGTGGTTGCTGCGGCCCATAGACATGTACATCTATCCTCTATTACAAATCAAAATGCAGATGCGTTGTCACCCGTGAGGACTAAGATGGAATGCTTCATTTCCAGTAAAAAGGCCCTCCGGCCACCTGCACTCACCAAGCGAAACGCAGAGGTAAACCTGTACTTCAAGCTGGTTTTCTGTGAGGTCGTGGTACCACCCCGGTTCGAGCCGGCCCATCCGTGCGACAGCAAAAGCTGCCGCGTGGCTCTACCACTGTTAAAAATTGTATGAATCTTTGGTAAAAACGTGCTGCTATGGAATGGAAACCGTGCTTAGACATAGGTAATATAAGAAATTTGTAGAAACTAGAAGCGTGAAGCCGAAGTTTAGTTTAAGCGATGCTTCTTGGAAGAGGCCATTGTTTAGGTTAATAAAAAAATACTGCAGGCTTATGATTAATCGTGAACCAAGAATTCGATTGACATAATATTTTTGACCGAAGATATTTTTCTTCAAAATAGGTCTTAAAAAACATATTTCAAAATTCAAGAAAGCTACGCCATCACTTCAATATCCCTAAAACTAACTTTTTATATGAAACTAGCTGGTACCCGACATGTTTCTGCCGCAGGAAAAATATTTGTGGAAACATCGTTTTAAATTTGGAAGGGTTATATTGTACAATTAGGAATTATAAATATATTCATTAAAATTGAATGACATAATATGACTTTGAAATAAATGTATTGGTACGGTACGAACACCACCTACCGTAATTTAATTGTACTATGACTATAACCTTTGCAAAAGTGCCAGCAATATGTTGACAAAGATTTAACCCAATCTGTTGAACGGTATGGCAGCGCGTAAAATATGAACAAAAAAATTATAGATATACGTAGCATCATTCGGAATGATGTATTTAATATTATTACATAAGAAATAATGCTGAAGCCATAAAAGAAGAAATAATAAAATCGTGTAATCATTATTAAATATATTCTCTTTTCTTTATAATTGGATTCAAAATAAATGCATTTCTTATTATGAGTTAAGAAAACCGGAGACCCTTTTTATTAGTAACGAAGCAATATTTAATTATACTATAAATTGAATTTTTTACTTATAATTATTTTTCATTTCAGTCCGCAGAGGTGACAAGGCATTTCCATTTTGAGTTTTTAATCGAGAATGGAATGTAGGTGCTATTTAGGCCAAATATTCCTCTCTCGAAATGTAAAGATTACTGTATATGCCTGACTTACGACCGCGGTGTATTGATGTTGTTAGACCGAGACTGCTGTAAATATTCCCCTGGGATCTCAGCTAACATAACCCACGATGTTCTAAGAATAATTGGTTTGTTAATTAAGCGTATTAGAGTTAATACTAATTACCTAGTTTCAAATATAACGGCTCAAAGCCCACACGGATTAATTATGATCGCCTATAAATAATTATTTCGAGCCCGGATGTTTTTTCGCGGGCATTTTATGCAATATTTTTTCGTAGAATAAAAGGTACATACGTAGGACAAACGAGCACAGAGCCCATTTGATGATAAGTGGATGCTGTGGCCCATAGACATCTACATGTATCCTCGATTAAGTATTATAATGCAGATACGTTTTCACCCCTGAGGACTAACTATATATAACATCAAATGCCTCGTTTCCAGTAAATAGGGTCTTCGGTTCTCTACACTCACCATACATAACACAGCAGCATTAAGATGCTATTTTCCGTTGTATGTATTTGAAATATCTCTACGGTACAGAGAAAATCCTACTGCGGGTGTAATGTTCCTAAAAAATAATAAAATTTATGCCTTTTCAAGTTCTCACAAAAATCTTATTTCAGTTTTAGCTCTGAACTTGCTTTAAAATGCTATGAACATTTATAAAATACCACAATTACCGGTGATTCATTAAAAGTTTTAAAACAGTAACTAAAAAATAAGTAGAATAGAATAATTTTTATTCAATACATAATACTAATTGAAAGTCATTTTTTAATTTACAACTGGTTCAGAAAATACCTCTTTCCTGAGAAGAACCAGCAAAAACCCAGCATGACTTTTTTTTTTAAATATTTCAGTTTACAATTATTTTGTTCGTACAATTATGAAATTAATTTTAATAGAACTAGCATGGTGGTGAACACTTCAGACCCAGGGTTATTTTCATTTATGTGTTCTTTGATATTATAATAACCCTTTTTGTTTAATTTTTATTTAATAAAAATATTTAATATTTTTTTTAAATATTCTAGGATTTTATTGTAAAAGCGTTTACATTGCCCCATTAATGAATTAGTAATTCTGTAGGGTCTAGTAACTGGTATTACAAGCTTATGTGTGTTCCTAGTGTTCAAAGTATGAATATCTTTATTCTTATCAAAGCTATTTGTGTTTTTATGTAAATATGTTCTTATATAAAAAGTATTTAGTATTTATTATTATAATTATTATTATAAATATATTGCGATGCCAAATTAAACATGTTTATTTCTTTAAAAAGTTCTAGGGGACTTATAAGAATTTAATTTTTAATTCGCGAATATGGCTCTCTTTTGCAAAACAAATATTGTTTCAATGTCAGCCATAAAATTCCATAAGACATCACGCTATGAAAGTAACTAAAATAAACTAATCTATTTGTCTCAACATTGGTGAAACTTCTAATATTTCTTACAGCATATTTTTTTTATAGGATACGGTGACAAACGAGCACACAGTCCACCTGATGGTAAGTGGTTGCTGTGGCCCATAGACATCTACATCTATCCTCCTTTGCGAATCAAAATACAGATGCGTTGTCACCCGTTAGGACTAAGATTGAATGCCTCTTTTCCAGTAAATAGGGTCTCCGGTTCTCTACACTCACCATACGAAACACATCAGTGTGAAGCTGCTATTTTACGCTGGTATACTGTGAGAGCGTGGTCCTTCACCGGTCGAGCCGAGCCATTCGTGCTACAACTATACTACTAATATAGCTGCAGCATGGCTCTACAATGTATAATATGCTGCAAAACTAATTATGCCTGCTAATTTAGATATATGGGGGCCTATTTAAAGCTTCGCGTCAATAGTTATACGAAGAAGAACAGTGGTATCCACAACACATTGGTATTTGAATGTTTAACATTAGGTATTGTAAATTTAACACATTTTGTCTTATTTTCGTTTAAGAGCAAATTGTTGGTGTTACACCAACGTACTAATTTCGATAGAGCTTTATTTACATTGTCAAAACTAATTATTGACTGTCGGTTAGGTTTTAAAATTAACATGAATAACCAGTTTTGCCCGAGCTTTATAATAAAGGCACTATAGATGGTTACTCAAAAGTTGCACACACAAGGTTTCTAATCTATTGACCTCCTTTGAGTAAATGGCTGTTATTTATTGGCTTAACTAAGTAAATTTATTTACTTTTAAACAGTTTAGCTTCATCATCATCATCATCATTACAGCCCTTCAAAAGTCCACTGCTGAACATAGGCCTCCCCCAAGTAATGCCACAAAGCACGGTTCTGAGCCACCTGCATCCATCGACTGCCTGCTGCATGTCTTACCACGTCGTCAATTCATCTAGTGGGGGGTCGCCCTACACTTCGCTTACCGGTACGTGGCTGCCACTTGAGAACCTTTCTTCCCCGTCGGTTGTCGGTTCTTCGAACTATATGACCAGCCCATTGTCACTTTAGCTTACTTATCCGTTAGGCTAAGTCGGTCACTCTGGCTTTTAGCTTAGATGAGATTGGTCTACTTTTTAGCTGACTTCATAAAAGGTTTACAAGTGGGCTTTATGTTTTTTTATGAATGTAAGGTACGTGATATATTCGCTAAGTGTAAACTGATTTTGATATCCTCAGGTTTGATCCTACATTAAAAAAAAAACTAAAGAAGATGACGAAGATTTTAATGGAATTATTTAGACGCTATTGAAATTGTTATATTCCATATTGCAATAAAAATTATAAAATTAAATTGTAATAAAAAATTAAAGTCGTGGCTTTAATTCTTTTATAATTTATGTCATAGCATCGACTTCTATGTAATAGTTTTTTTTTTCTTTTTAGCTGTTGGAATTTGGTTTCCCTAAATTGAAATCTAAGTCTTGCAACATGTTCTTTACTATAAACAAATTCCGGTATCTTCCCATCTTTACACTCAATTATTTACAGTATTTAAAAATATAAAACACTAATAATTTCGTCTCGTACCGGTAGGCGAAGTGTGGGGCGGCCTCACTAGATGGACTAACGACCTCGTAAGTTATGCAAGAAGTTGATGAATGGCTCAGACCGTGCTTTGTGGCATTATTTGGGAGAGGCCTATTCAGCATTTTACTTGTAAAGGGCTCTAATGACGTTGATGATGATGAACTATTTTTTCTAATTACAGGATCATGATACACATCCGGCACAGTATGAGCAAGCTGTCTATCGTAAGCCACTGAGGGAACACGAAAAGCCGCAGGACCTCCTCAACGTGCCAGGAATACCGGGTGTGGATTACCTAATTTACCAGGTATTAACTAATTATAACTAGGCAATAACTTAATTATTTAACGGCAAGTTGCATAGATTTACATAAGGTGTTAGTAGCACCTAAAATTTACCAAATATAACATATTAACTCGGTTAAGTTTAAATCAGTATTTTTGACTGCCTCGTTGGTCTAGTAGTGTAAATGCATTTACTGCTGATTATGTGGTGCCGTAAACGTTACTGTTACGGCCTATTAAAGTCCACTGCTGAACATAGACCTCCATAGGTAGTCACATAGAGATGATAATTTCCATGGAGAGGGGGGGGGGGGGGGCTTGTTGCTGGGTTGGTCCAAAATCAATGGTCACCGCAATGAAATCCGTACCAATGAGTTTCATTGTATGTGAGATAAATTATACTTTGTAAGTGCAAAGATATATTTCAATTTTCAATTTTTAATTTGAAGTATCTTTACATTTTAATTTTGAAAAATAAACAACGCGATTATAAATGAGTTGAAATAAATTATGTGCACCCTACTTTACGCGTGGGCACTGTCGATAAATTCGTTACAGCCTTGATCTTGAAGTCGGTCGTTAGATAAAAAATGAAATTAGTAGGTAATATTGACAAAACAATTGAATGCTGTAAATGAAAAAAATATGCACACATTTTTCTATTTCTTTCATCTATTAAACTCAATTTTATCAAGACTGCAACAAGATAGCAGGAATATAAATCAACATATAACATTTCATCAAAATTAAAAAGAAACTTGATCGATGAATCGTTGTATGGATGGTACGTGGTAGGTTTGTATGTACATACGGGTGGAAGTAAAAATATTATACAACATAAATCAAAGGATCCTCACAATTAAAGACAGTTCTCTCTAAACAAAAACTGCTTTCAAGTCGGTACATCTGCTTAGGATTTACAAAGCAGTCAGAACAAAGGCTTCAAAATCATTTCACCATTCTTCTTCTTCGTACAAAATAATCGACGATCAAAATAGACTCAATTGAAAACATCTCATCTTTTTCACTTCAGGATTCAAATAAATCAAATATATTTAAGTTTTAAAAGTAATTGAAAGTAAAACAATTTGCTGTTTAGAATAAACACTCAAATGAAAAATTTGCAAGTCGCTTAAATTCTACGGTCCAAGATTAACATTAAATTGAATAAGTTAAAGGTATTCTACCTTAAGCGTGACTTACCTACATTTTATTACAGGTTGATAATCTTTAATTACAACTTGAAGGCCTTTATTTAAATACAATTTGTTAATTATCAAACCAAACATCTCGCGAAGTAAATTTCCTTTTACGTAGCTTACAGAAAATTAATTTAATTATTGCAAACTAATGATTTATTTAAAAAGTTTTGATTACTTTACGATAAATTTTATCAAATACAAAATAACATCAAATAAATAACAAACGCCCATATCATCAATACCACGAGCAAAGCACACACACGTTTTTTTCATTATGATCATATTTTGTAACCTAAAATGTATAGTAAAGACAAGGAGTTTCAATCACAATATGCAATACAGCTAAACCAAATGTTGAACCTCAAAACGAAACCAATCACGATTCCCACCAGGATTAATTATTGCATAGCGGAGAATTTATGTGATTAAAAATCTAGGCCCAGTGATGAGTGTTCTACTATTTAGCGAGTTACGGGTTGAATTCAGAACAGAAGCTACTTTTTCATCAGTACATAAAAGTCCACTGCTGGAGATAAGCCTCTCCAGTTGAAGGACAGGAATTGCAATAGAATTTCTTTGACGCACCGTCGCCGGTCTAGCTATTCTTCATCCGGCTTACATACACTAGATGGTGACTGCCATGAGATATCTCTGACATTATCCATAGGCACCGTTAACGCCAATTTTTAACAGTGGTAGAGCCACGCGGCAGCTTTTACAGTCGCATGGATTGGCCGGCTCGAACCGGGGTGGTACCACGACCTCACAGAATACTATCGTGAAGTAGAGGTTCACCTCTGCGTTTCGCTTGGTGAGTGCAGATGGCCGGAGGCCCTTTTTACTGGAAATGAGGCATTCCATCTTAGTCCTCACGGGTGACAACGCATGTGCATTTTGATTCGCAAACGAGGATAGATGTAGATGTCTATGGGCCCCAGCAACCACTTACCATCAGGTGGACTGTGTGCTCGTTTGTCACCCTTATGCAATAAAAAAAATAACAACACCCACGAGTTAAAAACACAGTGGCTTAGCAATGAGTTGCCGCGCTAGGGCCTGCGGGTTCGAATCCCGCACGGAACAAGTACTTGTATGGCCTACAAATAGTTGTTCCGGGTCTGTATGTTTGTCCTTGTGAAATTTATGTTTGTAAACCGCCTTCACAGTACAAGACAAAATCCTAGTGTGTAGGTAACGTTTCTTAAATAAAAAAAAGAGTGTTGGATTCCCTTAAGCCACCACGGCCAGCAACATTCATGCAAAAATCTAAATGTTTGCTTACGGATCTATGATATTACACAAGGGATGGGCAGGTACAGGTAACCGTGTAGTGACGGTGTAAGAATATCATCTACGAGTACAAACAAGAAAGGGGAAGCAGCATATTCCTGATAACAACTCAAAATAATAAAAAACTGCTTGGTAACCTGCCTGCCAGCGTGGCAACTATTATAAAATCCCCCTTATGGGGCAATCTATGTTACCATATGTACCCATATTCAGCTGTAGACTTTTATAAGCTGAAACGGATGGACGGAATGGATGTTCAGGTACGACGTATAAGTATCTACGTTTGAGTACCTACATGTGCGTTTTTTTTTACGTTTGATTGTGTACTATAATATAACCCGCATAGTATATTTTATAGAATAAGGGTGAAAAACAAAAACACAGTCCATCTAATGGTAAATGGATTTTGTGACCCATAGACATCTACATTTAACATCAACACTGTCAGCTATACGTCGTTGAATTTCTGGCAGATCGAACAATTTGTCGCCGAAAACTCCAGTCAAATAATTGACGCTGAAACAATATGCATCGGGTTTTGCTGCTGTTACAAATTAACAGCAAAAAATAAAAGTACCGACTCACAATCTATCCAATGCTGTCTGCGACGCTGCTCGTGTTAGAGGTTTTGTGCAAAGCTATCGAAATTGCGAGTTTTATTTTGGCACAACTTTTTTATTTAATTTAAATTTTTTAAATTGGTATCTTAAAAAGTAAACGGATAAATATTTTACAAAGAAAAATAATTTATAAAATAGATTTTTTTTATAGAATTAGGGTGACAAACGAGGACGCAGTCCACCTGATGGTAAGTGGTTGCTGTGGCCCATAGACATCTACATTTATCATCGTTTGCGAATCAAAATGCAGATGCGTTGTCACCCATGAAGACTAAGATGGAATGCCTCGTTTCCAGTAAGAAAGGGTCTCCGTTTCTCTAAACTCACCATACGAAACACAGCAGCGTTATGCTGCTATTTTACGCTGGTATTCTGTGAGAGCGGAGTCCTACCCCGGTCGAGCCGATCCATTCGTGCTACAACTATACCAATAATATAGCTGCAGCAAGGCTCTACCATATTTGAATGGTCTGTATGAAAATTAAATACGTAAATTGCTTGCAATCAGTAAAAGTCAATGCCCCATTTATAAATAGTCAATTTTTTTAGCAATTGACAAACGAGCTTACCTGAAGGGAAGTGACGACTACAGTCTATGGACCCGTACAACTAAGTTCAAACTAGAAAGACAACGGATGTATATTCACCTCCGAGGACAAAGATGGAATACATCCAGGCTATAAGTATACTGGCCCTCTGTTCTCTTCAGACCTGACCACATCAGTGCACGCACTGCTGATGTTGGCAGAAATAGGGAGGGTGGTACCTAACCAGAAAGATAGGAGTCTTTCTGGTTAGGTACCACCCTCCCTGTTTCTGCCAACATCAGCAGTGCGTGCACTCGCGGAAAAGGAGTCCTATCACCTGGTAAAAGTAGCAATAGTATATAGTATAGTATAAAATAATGAAGTATAATATGTTGTGGTAGATACATGCCGTAGCTTATAATGGCTGCAGCACGAATGGGCTTACACAGTACACGTAATATATTATGGTAGCTCAATAGGAAAAGAACCACGCTCGCACATAAAATCAGCGTGATATAGCAGCATATTACTATTGTATTTTATATGATATAGTTACGCAAACCAAAGATCATTTTTATGAGAATCGAGGTATTCCATTTAGTCTTTAAGGTTAGCAAAGCATTTGTAATTCAAGTCTTTATAATATAGAATAATAGGTAAGTTGTTTATGAACAACAGCATTGTATTACCATCTGAAGGACTGTTCGGTTGAACTCATTTGTCTCTTTTACTTTTAATAAAAATTTGATATATAAGCAAATAGAAAACTTTTACTCTAAAGATTTTGACCATACTCTCTCGTTCGTCAACCAACATGGTACCGGGGCCGGTGAAGGTGGTGTATATATATCCTATTATTAAAGTCCTATTATTTACACATTGTGACTCAAAAACATATAGTCGTTACCATTACACCGTTGCTGAATAATACTCCGACAGTCGGTGTGATATGATTTTGCGGTTTCGAAGTAATTTTCCGAGAAATAAGTGTAGTCTTGGTTCTCACACAACATTCTTCAGACTGATCCAGTCTCCAGTCGCCTTTATATGCTAAATGGGTTTTTTTTCAGCTCTATCTTTCTTGAAGTTGGTGAATAACTGCTCCGTTGCTTAAAGAAGTAAAAGTAAAGTAAGTAAAAATATACTTTCTTGTACACCAAGGAACACATGACAGTATTTATATATTTAAAGGGACATTGGTACAACAGGCGGCCGTATCGCTAAAACAGCGATCTCTTTCAGGCAACCTTAGGGCAGAGGATACTATTTTTAAAACATAGCGGAAGGGGTGTACAGAATATAATATAGAAAGATAAATAGAAGAACATAAGTGATTAAAGAAAAAAAAAGTGAATGACGACAGGTAGTAACTTAAGAGGAAAGGTAATAAAGTTTTAATTTATTTTTAAATATAGGAAGAGATTAAGATTCTTTAATATGTAAGGGGAGAGATTTCCATAGTTTTATAGCGGTAACCGTAAAAGAATTAGAATAGAAGGAAGAGGATTGTCTAGGAGTACTTAGAAGGAGATTATTTTGAGATCGTAGAGGTAAAGAGTGTAAACTACTTAAATATATAAATAGGTATTTCAAATAAGAAGGAGTGGTCGGATTGAACAAAAGGCAGTAAAGAAGATGAAGAATGTGAGTATACCTGCGAAGGCGAATCGGTAACCATTTGAGCTTATGGCGGAATTGGGATATGTCGTCATACTTTCGTAACCCAAATATAAACCTTATGCAATAATTTTGAAGCCGCTCAAGTTTATTAAGTTGCTCGACTGTTAGGTCAAGATAACAAGTGTCCGCGTAGTCAAGGATCGGTAAAATGAGAGACTGAGCCAGCGCAACTTTAGTAGGAATGGGGAGAACATTGCGTAATCTTCGAAGTGAACCAACTGCGGCAAACATTTTTCTACTTATTTCACTCACTTGCGGTCCCCAAGACAAAGTCTGATCGAAAATAATATTTAAATTTTTAACTTTGTTACTGTATGGGATAAGTGTACCTCCGAATATGACTGGCGGGAGCAGCGACAAAGTTAACCGAGAGATTAATTTCGAACTCCCAATAATAAAGGCTTGAGTTTTCAATGGATTAACTTTAAGCCCAAATAAATTACACCAATGAGAAATACGAACAAGATCTTAATTAATTAATCTAATTGCATTGGGGAGATTCGCAATCTTACATTGAGAGTAGATTTGTAAATCGTCTGCATATAGGTGGTAAAGAAAATAACTTCTCTTTACCATGGGAACAGATCGAATTGATGAAAATAGAGAACAACAGAAGAGACAACACGCCACCTTGTGGGACGCCAGCTTTGTCAAGAGACCAATCAGAAAACGTGTCTTGAATTTGTACACGTTGCCGGAGGCCCTTGCAAGTTACTATGAAACCAACCAATTAATTCACGAGATATGTTAAGAGAACTTAGGACAGCGAATAAAACATTAAAGTCTACAGTATTGAAGGCATTACTAAAATCAAGCAATGTCAATACTGTAACCTGCCAATTATCCATGCCCAGGCGAATATCATTAGTGATTCTAACCAAAGCCTTAGTCGTACTATGATCGGAAACCAGATTGGAATGAATTCAAAAGGTTATGATTGGACAGGAAATTACTCATCTGCTGGTATATTAGGCGCTCGAGTACTGTAGAGAGAAAGGAAAGGATGGATACAGGACGGTAATCCACATATGTCGGATTAGATTTTTTAGGGAGTGGAGTTACTAGGCCGTCTTCCCAGGATGAAGGAAAAACACTGGTGTCAAGGGAACGATTTAAAATAAGAGTAAGGATAGTAGCTAAAAGATCGAGTAATGGGATAATCATCTTACGATTAATGCTATCAGAACCAACTGCGTCGGATGAATTGGCTAATATATTCTTCTTAACATCACTGACTGTAACTTGGCTAAAGACAAAAGAGGAAAAATTGGGAGTTGATATAGCAGAAAGTTGAGCAATTGTATTTTTCTTCGTAGCACTGTCTATAGTGGCGCTGGAGCGGAAATGAGCATTAAGCTTATTTAATTTCAAATTAAGAGATTCTACATTACGCTTTGCTTTTCCAACCCCTAAAGATTTGAGAAAGTTCCAGACTTTAGTTGAGTTATCTTCCTCAACCACAGATTTATAGATATGGCGTCTTTGACTATCTCTACACAGCATATTGCAGAGATTTCGTGCCCTGTTATATTTCTCTCGGTTGAAATCATTAGGATTCATACGATATTTAGTTTTCGCTGTGTTCTTTTTTTCTTGGAGTTTTTTTTATGACGACAGTGAGCCAGGGGGCAGGAAGATGCTTCATTTGGACTGGACGAATTGGAGCGTGAATGTCATACAGTTGTGTAAGTATGCTGTTAAAAATAGATATCTGCTCATTAACAGAACCAGCATTCGCAACTACTGACCAGTTAACCTTAGCAGTATCTTCTCGTAACTTATCCAGGTCCATTCTACTAAAATTGCGCCGAAGAAGGATCCTTCGCTTAGCTTTAGGAGGTTTTAATTTATAGCACAGGTAAATCATGGTAAGAAAAGCGGAGGCAATGCATTGGCCGTGCTTTGCAACGAGGTCAATGGAAGAAACAAGTATTAAATCAACATGAGAAGGCACACAATTCGGAAAAGCATGAGTCGCAGAAAGTGGGAGAATATGTAACTTAATGCCAATAATAAGAGATTTCAGACGGGATGCTCTAGCATCATTTTTGAGAAGACAAGTATTGAAATCTCCCATGAAAATAGTGTGATTATAAAGCGAGGAGTATTGTTCTAAAAGAATTTAAAATGCTGACAAATAATCAATTGTAACATTAGGACTGTAATAGATACCGAGAAGAAGCTTTAAATGTCCAAACAATATTTCGATGAATAGGTGTTTAGGGCCAGCACTAGACAATGGCTGCGAAGAATTTAAAACTATGTAAAGAATGTGTAATCTTAAATAAATCGCCACGCCACTGCCAGCGCGTCCAAGGCGATCGTTGCGAATCAAGTGGAATCCGGGAAGAGAGTAAGATATTGAAGGCAAACATGGTTTTACCCAAGATTCAGAAACTAATATATGAATTAATTAATATACTAATAATGAGGACAACATGTCAGAATAATGTGCAGGAGTTCACTTAAAGAAGGGATGCTGTGATAACTGTCATTAATCCATCTGAATCACCGAGGGAACAAAAGCTGTCATCTAAATTATCATTATTGAAAATCATAGACATTAAACTATAAATATAATATAAATAATAAATATAAGAAAAAAAATGGTTTGCAAACACACCCGCCAGTTGCAAGGAAAGATTCTCTTCATAGAAGAAAAAATAATAGCATTCACAGAAGAAAAACAAAAACTATTGTAACTATTGTTAGCATATTTTAATAATATGTATTGTTATAACTAGTGTTGTGGGTAATTAATTATTTTCTTACAATAAGTAGTTTCTTACAATAGCGGGTACATTAATATTTTAGATTTAGTTGAGCTATTTATTTTCGCTCATATTTATAACTGTGATGTAACATTGTAAAGATAATTAAAATAAATAAAAATCATGTTTTATAATGTAAAAACACACTTAATAATATCCTATTTTATTGGAAACTTGTAACGGAAACCAAACAAGCGGCGCCATCTGTAGTTTAACAATGGTAAATTACAAGCCTATAAAATACAGATGTCGGCGGCTTGTGGGGGGGTCTTTTTGCAAGAACTGTTGAGTAGAGAATACGTACACGGAAGATAAATTGTGAGTATTGATAGGAATTGTTATACTTATTTTGTTATTCTTTGTGTCTAATGTACAGTGTTGTTATTGTGAATATCTATAACCTTGTTTAGATTTAGTGATATTTTGTACAATTAAGAAAATATATGATATTAATGATGCATTGAGTGACTTTATTTAACACTATAAACACACAAAATACTTACTTACATACTTAAAAATTAACAAAAAGAAACAAAAACAAAATATTATGAACAACAAGGTTTTATACTACGCAAAAACCTTGTAGCCACGGCAGATATTTTGTCTGTGGCTAGATGTCAAACAGTACTGCTGTCATAAACATAAAGATAAACGGAGTTTTGGCGGGAACTCGACCGGCGGCGGCTGGCTGCTCCTGTATTATTGTTTAAATAATGGTTTGAAGTGGACTTTGATATGTAAAAGTAGTGCGATTTTGTGTATTAAGTGTCTGCGCATGTGAACTATTAATGGAAACTGTGAAACAAGTGCTTTGATGGTGATGGAATCTCAAGATAAGCTGTTTGTTTGCATAGGCGCCTTTAGATACCATCGCCAACTGTCAGCTGCCTGCTGGCTCAAGTTACCGTCAAAATCTCCCAAGGCTGCACAATGTGACGCATCAACATATTGTGAAGCAGTGAAATATGAAGGAAAATTATACATGAAGACAAGGCTGTATGGCATAGTTCCTTTGCCTGCTCTCTCGAGCGAATAATAAAAACAACAACAACATAAAGATAAACAAAACGAACTACCTATCTACTAGTTTCAATGCAAGCTTATAAAAACAAATATGAGGGTTAAAAAGTTTAAATTGTTATATTAAAACAAACCGTAAAGTTTGTAAAACTATGACATATCGGTAGTATACAAATAAAGAGAAATTTGAATGTAAATTTTTGTATTGTAAACAATAATTAGAAGTAAAAAACAAAATATTCTAACTTATGTAATGTAAACAAAGAAAAAGAAAAATTATAGGAAAAGAATATTAAATTATTGCTCAGTTGATAATAAATATTCCATTTTTTTCTGATTAATGGACGATTTGATTGATAATCCAGTGACGGATGCTTCCAAGTCACAGAGATGATACTGTTGCTATGTATTCTGGTATTCAAATGCAATATATGGGCCTTCTTAATCTCGTCTATGAGACTCGCTTGTGGAAGGCCAACTCGACCGATTCGCTATTGCACTTCAGACACAGAAACACAAAGGCAAAAAATGCTTTTCGTAATTGATGGAGTGATGATTACCAATCACTGCTATTGGAGATGATGTATGCGGTAGCATGCATTTGTTCACTGCGCAATTGCAAGAAAAAGTCACTTGTAGAGTTTTTGCGGAATAGACGGTAGTACTTAACGGGTGAAAGGAAGTCACTTTGTTGATTTGCTTGCTTTGATCTTACCGGCATTAGATTAATGCTCAAATGATCATTAAGATGTACGAGCTGCTGTGCTTTTTTTAAAGGATAGGGTGATAAACGAGCACACAGTCCATCTGACGGTAAGTATTGCTGTGACCCAAAGACATCTATATTTATCCTCAATAAAGAATCAAAATGCAGATGCGTCGTCATCCGCGAGGACCAAGATAGAATGCATCTTTTCCAGTAAAATGGGTCTCAGGTTCTCTACACTCAAAATACAGAACACAACATTGTACAGCTGTGCATTTTACGCTGGTATTCTGTGAGAGCGTGGTCCTTCCCTGGTCGAGCCAAACCAGTCGTGCTACAACTATACTACTGATGTAGCTGGAGCATGGCTCTACAACGTATAAATATAATCTTAGAAATTGATAGAAATGATGAAAGCTTTAACTTATTATAAAATTACTTCTCATATTATTGATCGTGAGTACAATGCGCGACGGCAAATGATTGCGTACTGAATTGATGAGAATGAAACATGTTACAATAAGGTAAAAATGCTGATGTGCAGAAATGTGTGGTTTGTAAAGACCGTACAGAGAGACTTGTGGACGATAAATCCAACACCTTCTTAGTACAGACGGTTACCCTCCTAGTGATAGTATAAGTTGATTGATTCGAGGATTACCGTGTCCTCCCCCTCTGACCCCTCTCTTTGGATCTCGGATAATTTTATAATATTCCAGCGCAACTTGTCTATCTCTTCTTCCAGTTCCAGGATCTTCTCGTCAGTCCTCAAGGTGCTTGCGTTGTTATATATTGCCAGGTCGAGTCGTCATAGGTGGCAATCGAACTCCCACTGGAAATTCTAATTAGCCCCTGCCCCACCTTTAACACGGGCGCCACCGTAGTCAGGAATAGAGGGCCGTCGGGGACTGCGGACCATCTTTTTGCAACTTTCGTCATGGGAGGTATGTTGCCATAGTTGCCACGCTTGGCGAGCGGGTTGGCAACCGCTGTTTTTTATTGTAATTTGCTGTTATCAGAAAGATGCTGCTGCCCATCTTCTGTCTCAGTTTCTCTCTTTCGCCTCTTCCAATACCCACGGAAAGATATGAGGTAATGGGTATTCTTACCCGCCACTACACGTGTAAGTCCAACTTTGACCGAGAGGTCAAATGACGTATTCTAATCGGTTGGGCAACGTTCGGGAAATTATGGCACATTTTCTCGTCACTAATACTTCAAAACTTGAAGACGAGAGTGTACAACCAGTGCGTGTTGCCAGTGATGACTTATGGACCTGAGATGTGGTCTTTCACTGCTGGCCGTATGAGGAAGCTCAAGATTGCTCAGCAAGCTATGGCGAGGGCTATGCTCAGGGTTATTCTGCGTGATAAACTTAAAAATGAGGATATCCGCAGTAGAACCAGAGTAACTGATATAGCCAAACGGATTAGTAAGTTAAAGTGGCAACTGGCCGGCCTTATAGCTTGAAGAACCTTCAACCGATGTACGGTATAGGACTTTTGTAAGGCTAATAATGATAATTATATGAAAATATTGTATATTTTTGAACGTTTTATCGTAGGTAGTTCAGAGCTTAGTTGTTTCTGAACGCTGTGCATGCGATCTATAAAACACTTTTAATACGGATTTTGTATTAAATCTTTATAAATAAAAAAAGATTATGTTCTCTTACTGCCAAAACTAGTGTGTTTGATAAAGTAATTGTCTACAATACCTTCAGTAATAATACGGGTACTTATTATTTTCACAACACAAAATTGAATAATAAAGTTCTTATTTCATCGTCTTTCCTGAATGCAGAGCAATTTAAATAATTGATGTTTAAGCAAAGGGCCATTTATCATGTGAACGTATTGCGGCTAAATTAATACGCATACAGAACAGAAAGTATTCATGGCGTAAGAATGTCCGTATCAGATTTTGAAATAATTTATTATTATTGAAGCAAAAATCGTGACTGACGTAACCATATCTTGGGTGTAGTAAGAAGCAATAGAGGCAAACAAACCAGAAGATATTCAGTATCAACCTGGTAACAACAATAAATAAAAACACTGCGGTTGCTAACCCACCTGTAAAACGTGGAAACTATGACAAAAATATCCCCTTAATCCCTAACCTGAGCAATACAATGTGGGGCCAATGTTCAGAAGTGAACTTTGAACTATTGTAGTCTATGATTCTCAGTCACCCCCGGAGTAAGGGAGTTAGCAGTGTTTTACAGGTAAAGCTGTTGGCCCTGCGCCTATCCTATCAACGGTTGTGCTAATGAGAATATATACCATGTACCGAAAGTATAGGAATATCCACAACCCAAAATCGTTTCATGTGCGTCGTAAGAGGTGACAGAACGAAACTGAAAAAGAAATTCATTAGGAAGAATCGTCTTCCTGATGACACTTCAAAATAATAAAAAACTGCGGTTCCCAACCCGCCTGCCAAGCGTGGCTACTAAAGCGATATCCCACTTGGTATAGAGGAGGTGTATGTTCAGCAGTGGACTTTTACAGGTTTTAATGGATGGATGAATGGATAGACTAAAAATAAGTATACAAACTCTCTCTATAACCAAGTTTAAATATTTTATTAAATATAAAACTGTATAAAAAGTGTTATATATATATATATATATATATATATATATATATATATATATATATATATATATATATCATCATTATCATTACAGCCCTTCACAAGTCCACTGCTGAACATATGCCTCCCCCAAAGAATGCCACAAAGCACGGTCCTGAGCCACCTGCACCCATCGACTTCCCGCATATCTTACCAGGTCGTCACTCCTTCTAGTGGGGGGGACGCCCTACACTTCGCCTGCCGGTACGAGGCTGCCACTCGAGAACCTTTCTTCCCCATCGGTTGTTGATTCTTCGAGCTATATGGCCGGCCCATTGCCACTTCAGCTTACTACTCCGTTGGGCTATGTCAGTCACTCTGGTTCTACTGCGGATATCCTCATTTCTGAGTTTATCACGCAGAGAAACTCCGAGCATAGCCCTCTCCATAACTCGCTGAGCGACCTTGAGCTTCCAGATCCGGCCAGCAGTGAAGGACCACGTCACAGTTCCGTATGTCATCACTGGCAACACGCACTGGGTGTACAGTCTCATATATATATATATATATATATATATATATATATATATATATATATATATATATTATATATTATATAACATAAATGAATACATGGTTTATAAAACTCTTGGAAATAAGGTGGTCGCTTCGAAGCTATTTCTAAAATTAATTTTATATATAGTTTGTACATTTGTGTAAAATTTACTTTAAAAGAAGTCCCACTGGGTTCCTTGTTGGTTCTTCCCAGAACAGGAGGTTTTTTCGAACCAGTGGTAAAGTAAAAAAAAAACTTTCAATAACATTTAAAAAATATTCTATTCTATACTATTCTGTTCTATGAGAGTGAAGGAAAAGAAAGTGCACATGTGCTTGCGCTCATACTTATATAATAATTTTTGTGCTCATACTAGTCAACGTTGAGATTGATTTGGTGACCGAAATTATTTGGCGGTCGGTGTGGGGGATTGTTATAAATATAAATACACCTTAAATAATCTTATGCTAAATTGTAATTACAGTACCACCAAATAACTAAGCCAGCAGTTTAACATAAAGTGCAATACATAATAGGAGATTTAATTTTAATTACGCAATGTTTCATTTTGTATTAAATCAGGTTTACCGCGAAGCATAGAACTGCCAAATATGTTGACTTAATTTTCAGAAATAAATTAATTGTTAGCCATACTAAGCTTTCGTTTAATAGGGAAATATACCATCATATACCATTTTATACTAAGTGGTTGAAACAAATGATTTTATGCATTTACAATTTTTCAGAGCTTTGAATTTTGCTTCAGGTGGTTTTCCCTGCTTAGTAAGGGACTTAAGGAAAATAATGGGGCAAAAGGCACGATTGTTGAGTATCTATTCTATTAACAAGCGTCTTTATTAGTGCAGGCATAGAAAGCGCCCCAACTACTCCACTCCCCCCTCTCCCATCCTTTTGAGCCACCTTCGTAAGTCATTCCACGAATGTGCCACCTTTTTAACTGCTTTGAGCCGATGGTTGATTACTAAAGTTTCTCGATCTTTACCACATATTGCATTCCTAAGATTTGTGAATTATTGAGTTGGTGACTACATATCCAATTCGATTAGATCTTAGTTCGAGGGGTACGAAACAGATATGCTGCTACTCATCACCAGTATTTCATTCCAAAGTTTCGAATGAATTTTCTATTATCACTTTGTTGCCAGAGTCTTTCCATCATCAGAAGTACTCGTATGCACTCGTGTAGGTGAGTTTAGTATTTGTAGACATGTAAGTTAAATGCCTTATTAAAAAAAAGTCATTGCCCTAAAATTTTTTCGCGCTAGTTCCGCTTTTGTTACAAGTAACGAACTTCAATTTCTGAACATATTATATTGATTTAAAAAATAATTAATTCAAATAAGGTGTTTTTTATGATTTATAAAATATGTTGTTCGATATTTAAACAGTCAGTGTTCCCTATGTATAACGAAATGCGAAACAACCCGTTTGTTTCGAATATAACCAATAACCAAGCAATTTAGCGGAAATTATATATAAATAATTTTCGCAAGAATCAGAGAAATTATTTTATAGTGCCAATCTATTTTCAGTCGTAGTTTTAGTGCAGCAAGATACTACTACATTGAATTAATTATAATTTAAATAATGAATCGCAATATTTCGTTTTAACATAGCAGATCACTACTGAAACAGGGATGTACATGGGCGTCCACTTTCCGTATCGAAATCATTGTCATTAGGCGTGTCGCTTTATCTAGCCCAGAGCTATCCTATATGATTTACTATTTAGATATTTAACCCTTTTTTTAGCCTTTTACAGCAAAAGAAAAAAATAGTACACGGTCTTGATATTGCTAGTATGTCCGTCCGTATTTTCACCTGTCAAGATCACTTTATTAGAAACGGGTATAGATACTAAGTTGAAGTTAATAACAAATACTCTGGATAAGGTCTGCCCGCGAAACCACTAACGCTCTGTAGTTGAGCAAGAGAATCCACTTACCGTAATGAAACAGGAGATGGGTAGCTTATAATAATTTCCAGCCCGTCTGACAAGCATAGCAACTACGTCAAATACAGTCCCTTTAGATGTAAGCTATGGAGAGAGAGACCTATGTTCTGCAATGAACATATGACAGGCTGAAAAAATTTTAACTTAGGTTTACAGTGCTTTTGAGGTATTAAAATTCAAGTTTTTAATTCTACACAATCATAAAATTATTTCCATTCGCCATTTATTTCGCATTATATTTTGATACTCGCAAACCTACTCATGAAAATCTATAGGGTACTTTCCGTTGACCTAGAGTCATGGAGTTTGGCAATACGCAAGGTCTCAAAGCGCATAAGTTAAAAAAATATTTTTGCAATTGAAACTAACTAAATAGTACATTTGCAGTTGGAGCATCCACAGTAATGTAGACGAATCTATGGGACAACATTTTTACCACTGTATCTAATCTCTCAATTATCTACAATCCTGAAAATAGACGGATATTTGTCGTTTAATTCAACTAAATACTTCAATAAGACAGGTGAGCCTCCTATCGCGGACGCATATTGTGTACTCTCAGAAATTCCTGACGTATTTTCTATATCTGGAGCCATTCATGACTTCTCTCGATGAGCAAATTAGTAAATTACGTCAAAAGTTCCGCTTAATAATAGCAAGTGATCTTATTATTTAACATTGATTGTGACTATGCTGTTGAACGAGATCAAAACTCTGAATATAAATGTTTGATATCTTAACTAGGTTATATAGCGGCAGATCACAGACAAACTTGGGATAAATCCTGTCTAGACCAAACATATATCCATAGAAATAAATAACATTGAATTTTCTCTTTGTAATATCAAAATACCAACTTTTTACTAAACACCAACTTTTTAATAAAAGTATATATGGTACTTATAACGAAAACAAAATGTTTAATATTTATGTCTCTCTACTTGTCTGTCTCTTTGTGCGGCTAATCTCCGAAATAGCTGGACGGATATTGACGTGACTTTCACTGGCAGATAGTTAATGTTACAAGGAGTGACTTAGGCTACTTTTATTTTAGAAAAGGAATATGAGTTCCGCGCAGAAATTAAAATCTATAAAATCCAATCGTAATAAATATCACGCAGGCGAAGTCGCGGGGACAGCTAGTTCCTAATAAGACAAAGGCGGAGTCTATTGTTTGTCAAAACAATCTTACGGAACATGACGTAGCAATTTCTGGCCTTATCTTTGGTAGTTCGATAAAATTGAAGTGTAAATCTCGGTATCATAAGAAGTTTGATTATGATGTAGTATTTCAGTAGCTATCCCAGAAGGACTGGTTTGAAATGCTAATATGCAAATGTGCTACTCAGTCTACAAAAAAAATTTGAAAAGATTTTGACGGAAACTATTTCAAAAAGCTCAAATACTACTAAAACTATTCGCTTGAAATTTACAATACAGCCTTGGTTATCCCCTGGTCTTATTTGATGTTCTAAACATAAGATAAGCTTCTTGCTGACGTACGCAAATACCATAATGACTCTGTTGCTAAAAGGACATATAGGTTTGGCGGTGCTGTTGTCACGCCACAAGCGAAATCACATCGAATCCTAAATCGCGGTATCAAAGTTCCGAAGTAAAAGGAGTATATATTAGGCAGAACACCTTCTTCGGCGGGAGATCTCCCATTTTCATTTCACGGCCACACTGGTGACTATCCGACGTGATATGAACACGCAACTAACAACCTTCAAAAACTACAACTTTAAACCTTGGTCATCGTCCTAAAGTATCCCATTCATTCGCTCCCGAGCAGATATTGTCTACAGTTTTCACATTCTGCAAGCCGTCTAGCTTTTCAAAGGTACATCGCAGCACTGGAATAATAATGCTTCCTGTTTCTTCAAGCTACCCTCTGCGCAATATTATTCGGCACGGCTCTGAGACTTACCGCTCGCCTTTGCTTCACGGCACTCCCGCAGAATAACAAGACAATTCCCTGGCACTTGCACATTCGTCGATATCTAGACTGCACTATCGACCTGCGGTCTGAGAAAGGGGGTGAGGTGGCGAAGCCGTCGTTGCGCTACAAGCGAAATTACATCAAAAACTGAATCGCGCTACCAAAGTTTCGAAGTAAAAGCAGTATATATATATATATGATGAAAAAAAAAATGAATAATCATTATAGTCTATAATACATTAAAGTTTTATTATTAGCTTTTATTTTAGTTAAAAGACTTCTGTCGCAGTACTGCAATACTGCAATCAATATTATATATATATATATATATATATATAATGGGTCCAAATTACAACTCGGAGCGTTGGCCGCTCCGGGACCGCGTTGGGGTGAACTACTACATAAAAATAAATCATCTTTATAACAAAAATAAAACAAAGTTGTTAGGTGCTGATAAAAATATTCGAGAGGATAGATTGCCGAGAAATCGATACTGACCCTTTCGCTTATTTTTTAGTTAGTAGTTTTTATAGGTCTATAGTTTTATTCGTGGTTTTACTCTTGGTTTACGCGGATGACCTTCAGTATAGTTTAGAGCAGTGGGGGTTTATGTAAAGGTTCATTACTGTAATGTATATCTTAGGGTTGCATTGCCGGAAACTAAAAGATAGATAGAGAACTATGACTGTCATTATCAAAATCTAAAAATTATTTTATTCTTTTTTGAAAACCACTCTCTATAAGTCTGATTGGATAATAATTTCTTTAGTTATAGCTGTAAAACCGCAATGCACTTAATATCTTCATAGTAACAAGAAGGCACTTTCCAAGTTCATGTATAGTGACTGGTAATTACGGAACCCTACATTGCGCGTGACACGACACGAACTGAGTCGGCTTTTTTTAATTATGTTAAAGTAAAACAACAACAAAGATGTCAACAACTTAACCACACGAACCAAGAACTTCGAAGATAAGCCGGTGTTATGAAGGACAAGGCATATTGTTCTTTATTAATATCAACAAACGTCAGAAGCGCGATTATTAAAATTTTGCTAACAAGAGACATACGGATCATTGTCTAACTTTGGGAAGTTACTCAGCTTCTTAGAGGTTTTTTTATTATTATTTAGCAAATGCTGTACTGACATAATTTGTTTTTACCTTATAACTTTGTTTTTTTAACGTGTCGCAATATTGGAGCGAGCTCAGAACTTGTTTTTGCTGCTTTTTTAAGAATATAGAGTTTTCTCGGACTAAGGATCTGCGCTTGTTCAAATAATAATGCCGTGGGATAGCGAAATGGTATTCAAAGCATCACTTTCAATACCGTTCTTTAAGCCTTTTTCAAGAGTAATAATTTATAGGATGCCGAACTTCCCCACACCACGATGCAGTACGTAAGAATAGGCTGACAAAGCGCTACTTAGACAGTAATTAATAACTGCCTCTGAGCAACTTCACGGTGTAGATTAGCTTACACGTCCGTGTACTTGAGGATTGTATGTGAGCTGCGAATGTAAACCTTTCATCTATCGTTACACTTAAGTACCGGATAGTTAGTAATCTTTGAATTTTGTCACAAATTATTTACACAGCTGTCAATCCTAATGTTTGGATCATCCTTTGGAGAAGAGGAAGCTGTTTTGTGAAAACAGAGAATTTTCGTTTTAAGACATGTTCAAAGTTAACAAGATTAAGCCATTCTAAAAATATAATCATGATCTGATTAGCACTTTGAAAGCAGTCCTGTCATAAGTTTCCACAAAAGATGATTACAGTGTAATCTGCCTAGCAAATGACAATCGCTTGTATTTATGGTATTGACGTATCATCATGGTACCATTAATGTAGGCTAGAAACAGTGAGAGGCCCAGAATGCTACCCTGGAGGACACCGTTAGACACAGAAGCGTTGCACTAAAATGCATAATGTCCCTCCCCCTTTTCATAGGGTCCGACGAAGCTGTAAAAACCCAACAGACCAACAGCACAAACGTTATCAGAAACGAATAGCTACAATCGAATCGCACCAAAGCCTAAATCACGCTATCAAAAGTTCCTAACTACTGCGCTATATAAAAAAAAGCTCTACTAACACACGGAGCATTGGCCGCTCTCTTTGCCCGGCGGAAGATCTACCCTTTTCCTTCCACAGTGGAACTGATTATCCCAATGTGATATGAACACGCAGGCTTAAAAAAGGTGGATTAATGCACATTGTGATAAACCTTCCGTCGTGGTTTTAGCCCTGTAGGTAACTATATATACATATTCAGTGCCTTTTGTTGTATTTTCCTTTACATGAGAATAATATTTCGAGCAATATTCCCCAATTTTTAACATGTAATAACTTTTTGCAACAGAAATATATTTTTATATTTGTAAAATATTACTCTGTGTTATTTCATACTCTGTAATCAAAGCAAAAAAGAAAAAAGCATCAAGTTTCAAAGCAACAGATGTTAGGGACGAGTTTAATGAAATAAGGCACAGGCCGAGTCGACGTTGCGTTTATTTCGGGCACAAAGGATGGATATTTAATATTAGAGTTTTACAAAAAGCAATCCTGTTACCTTTGCCTGCCGCTGAGTTCTCGGTTCTTTGTAAATTAGATTATGTATAAAATTATACATAATTTGTAAATAAATACAAAAATTTTATGGTACTTTATCTTATATTCATATTTATTATTTTATTTAGCTTTTCAGTTAACAGCCTAACCTTTTTACAAAACTCGTTGAATGAAATCAATAAGGTGCGCGCCTAATCATATAAATGTACTCACGTTTGTTATATACTCGCGCTAATATTACAATATATGTGCAATTTTGTATTAGACGTATCGGCATAATATCATTCAGATCACTAGTTGAACGGCGTCGTGTAGTAAAAAGTCTAGGCTACTAACTGAAAGGCTAAATGAGCTTTTTGGCTGCGACATATCTGTACTCATATTAATAGACATAAATTTAATTTAAATAAAGCGACAGAAGCCTTATGATAGGGTGAGAACTGCTTACTCAAAAAGTTCGAATCCGCCATTCGACTACTGTCGTGAACTTCTAAGCTTCTAACACAAACATTTGAGCTTAACTGGATTAGTTAGAATATTACTTATATTAACAGCATTAACAAACAAAATATCATCAGTTATTAAATCGCGCACGGGTATTTCTTTTCTAAGTGAACAGCAGTAATAAACATAATTGATGAGCAAATATTATAATACCGTTTGAGAAAATTCTTACGTCCTCAATGTGTATAGAAAACAATTACACTATCTCTCGTTGTAGTTTATTAAAGTAAAATAGAATCAAATGATTAACTTAGTAAATAACACGATAATCCGAAAACTGTTATGTAAAAGCTTGTTGTTTAGAAAATACTATCCATCAGCTTAATTGCTATGAATTTGATTGCAGTATTGCAGTACTGCGACAGAAGTCTTTTAACTAAAATAAAAGCTAATAATAAAACTTTAATGTATTATAGACTATAATGATTATTCATTTTTTCCCTTTGTATGTCCTGTATGTAAAACGCCTCTAGGATACAGGATAAAATCCTAGTAACGATTTTAAAATAATTAACATTCATTACATTAATAGTTATAAACGCTCTTAAACCATTATGTAAAAGTAAAATAACTAGCTACACATATCAAATTTTAAGAGGACAATGAAGCAGCTGACGACTAATTCATGAGCTACTAAAACTCAGCAAAGCTCCAAGTTTGATATTTGTTATAAAAAACTTAATATCACTTTAAATAAAAACTAAGCTAGGTATTAATTTAGTAACTTTATCATGCTCGTATCAAGTTCAAAATTTGAATCAAACTATTTTTTACGGATTTTATCGTGTTTAATTTACTATTTTAATTCCCGACGTTTCGGGTACTTTACAGCAACCCATGGTCACGGGGGGGACTGAGATCTTTAACGTTCCGATGTCACGGTTAGCCCGGCTACCTCCAGTTTTTTAATATTAATTTTTGGTTCGATTTACGCAGAATGACTTACAGTATCTTGAAGTCTTGCAGTGGTTTGCTTGGGTTTGAATTTAATTTTGTTAATTATAGATATATATACAAGCAGATGGCAGCATCCATCGATCTTTTCTTTTGAAATTAGGATGTTTTTTAATTTCATAGCCTCGTGTATCATCCTTGGTAGGAATCGGTTCCCGCGTGAAAGAACATATAGCTGACGTAAAGTACCGATGCTCTGGGAAGCCTGCAGTCTGTGAACATGTTCAAGATTGTCCCCGCCATTACAACATATTTGATAGATCACAAATCCTCGCAAAAGAACATGGATTCCTGATTTATGGTTTTCACTGGTTTCATGTAAGAGAAAAGGAAATTAATTTTATATTAATTATCTGATAGTAAATTACAAAATAATATTCCTTTCTGTAGAGTTAACAACACATCATTCTATGAATAATAGAATCATCTGATCAACATCGATATAACTATCACACGAGTAAAAATGGCTTAACTAAGTTACAATACTTATGCAACCTATATATTTGAATCTAGAAAAATAATAACTACTTATTTACACATAAATATATGTACTATCTCTACTGTCTATCTACTATGGCTGGCACAAATTCAGCATCCATATTTGATGCCATTTGGTATTGTCAAGTTTATGGAGCAACTTGCTGAATACATAAAGTATTTATAACTAAATGCAGGTAAATGAATCGCTCTTCAAAGCCGATAAAGCTACGTCAAATAGAGAAGCTTCCATAAATCCTCGACCCATAGATTCTAATTTTCAATTAACATACACAAAAACGTCTTTTATTCTATCTATTATTTAATTTAGATTTTACTAATTACATAAAACTTTAATACTTTGCCACTTTTAACAAGGTTCTATAGTTCGGCCGTTCAGAGAATGCGTTCCTGACACCTATCAGTTAGTCACGACTAGTAATGGGCACAACATAAGACTGAGTTCGTTACCGTTCCTCCAAAATGAACCGCCGCGTTATTTTTAAGATTATTTTCGTTTTAAATTAGCGGAATCATTTAAAATTTATATTTTAGTAATTTAAGTGGAAACCAAAAATAGGTAATATTAATATAATAAAATTGTTTTATTTATTCTTTGTTACAAAGTGACATTCTGTATTTCTATGCAATAAAGTACATTGAATTGAATGTGCGTACAGAATATTAATCAGACTCCGATTCGCTTGAGGAGGAGGTGTCTTCATCATCATCTTCGCCTACATGTATAATTATATTATTATCAATAACAGAATCAATCCTGATATCTCGGTCAAAATGTTCCACAATAAGGTTTTTAGTCTTCTCAACAACCTTTGCCCAGTCATCTCTTGTGACTTCCCCGCAGGCTTCTTTTAATAGGGTCATCATCTTTTTCATGCTGAATGGCGGGGAAGTATTGTGGCGGGCGGCGTAACATTTTATTTGAGCCCAGATTAGCTCAATCGCGTTATATTGGCAATGATACGGTGGAATTCTTAAAACGCGATGACCGTACTCCAGAGCCAGTTCATCGATTTCGTATCGCACATTTGCCGCTTTATTTTTTTTAACTAATTTAATTAGCTCTGGTTTTAGCATCTGCATATTTGCGTCAATGCCTTTTGCTTGTAACCAAGCCACCATTTCTTCTTTTTTATTAGCTTGGGTAGGTGGTTTCTGTATTTGGACCGAGTGATAGGAGGCATTATCCATGAATATTACAGAAGGCTCTGGTAGGCTGGGTAAAACACGTTCTGGAACCACTCTTTAAATATAGTGGCATTCATTTCCTCGTGGTAGTCATTTGTGGTTTTTGATTGAAATGCCAGTAACGCGTTCTCCACAAAGCCGTATTTTGCAGAACCTGCGTGGCATATTATCAGACGGGCCCCCCTTACCTATTGGTACTTTCGACGTCGACGCTTGTGTATCATCCGTCCAAGAACGGGAAACCGTGTGATTGGCGTTTAGCTATGTCTCGTCAATGAACACGACATTATCCCAGTTATCAATATGTTTTGCTTCTCTCAAAAAACTTATCCGTTTTAAAATTATGTCGTATCGTTCTAATAAAATTTTTCTTTTGTCTGTTTTTTTATACGAAAAACCAATATATTTTAAGATTTTGGTTAAAGCAGTTTTACCCTCGCTAAACAGTTCAGCTTCTCTTAACGATGCCAAAAGCTTCTTTCTGTTGAGGTATTCATTTCTGGAATAGTAAACATATATATGATTTCTGATTGCATCGGCGTCAAAGGTGTCAATATCTGTCACGGGTTTAGTTCTACGTTTCTTCTTCGAAGTACGTAAAATATTATCTTCTGTGCCAGTAGAGCCGAACTTTTCTTTATTAATATTTGTTATCGTTCGTTTGCTAACTCCAAGCGCCTGAGAGACGCGTTCTTGTACTTGTTCGACAGGTAACAGGGGTCCGCCATTTTGCCGCTCCCGCTCAATGTAATCTTGCAGCTTGATGATTGACTCACGGGCTCCACTTTTCAATGTTTGTCCACGTAAATTTTACTCGAGTCCGCTTGTACTCGAGTTACCGAGTCAACTCGACGCACCGTGTGGATCCAGAGAGCGCTAGATAGATATCAGTATTACTAATTCGCTAATTCTATCATCTTATCAACTAATTCACATTGTATAAGGCGCCACGGGTGACGTCACTGGTTACATCGAAATTCAAACATGCATCTGGCATGTTATAAACATATATGAACTAAGTATGATTTATAATATCGTGATTGTGTTATCATTGTTGTTTATTTTTTGTTACTTTTTTGTTTATTTTGAAACCAACGGCGTTCTAAATAGTTTATATTAAACAATATTATTTTTATAATAAGGCAATTAACAGGTTTCCTTTAATTACTAAGGCGTAACATACTACGGTCGTAATAATTAGTATCAGTTGGTATACACTCAATTTTACACTTATAACATTAAATGATTGCATCTGTTACCTCAGGCAATATGCACATTTGACAAGTCTGATACACAAATTCATAAACATATGTACATGCACACTAATAAAATCAGCAACGGCACATACTGTTCAGCGGTAACAAACAAATAAACACGAATACACACATGTTACTTTTTTATACACTAGATTTACAATATATTATTATTATTTTTATTTTACTATAAATAATGTTTATTTTATTTGGGATTCAGCTTTAAGATTTTCACTAGCTAACCGCCTAAAAGCGTTCTTACTGTAGTTACAGATACTACTTTGTATAAATATATAAATAAATAAATATTTGTTTTTTATTTCACATTGCCACATTTTACATTTTATTAAAGGTACCTATTTATAAATGCTTTAACTAAATTAATCGCTATTCTCAACCCGAGTGATAAACTTCAATCAATTTCAAGGACTGTAAATAGTTAATTCGAATAACTCAAAAAATCGAGTACAAATAGAGCGACATGGTAAATTATTATTAACCCCCGTTACTCCAGTCATAAATTTCTACTCGAGTTGCATCTTTATCTTACGGTCAATGCAGTGTCTGTCTAGAATTTAATGATTAACTTGACTTACTAGTTCGAGCAATTTATTGATATATTATGTAATATAAATAAACTGATTAAGTTTAATTGTCATAAAGTTAGATTCATATTATTTTATGAAGATCGTCTAAACGCAAACCAAAAATTTATAACTACTTATTAAGATAAGTAATAATAATTGTGTTGGATGGAAGAATAAAATGTAAAAATAATTTATAACAAACTGATACAGCTTAGTTCCGCTGATTAGAGTTGCGTAACTCAAGTACAACTCAAGTTTCAACTGAAGTTAACTTGAGTCGAGTTTCTTCCGAATTAGCACATCTCTACTACAATCAGAATCAATGGCCTAAACACAAATATCAAAACAATTTTTTTCAGGTTTCTTGATTCTGTTTAGATTTTCATATAATCTTTATACTATTTACAATAATAAGTTAGTATCTTTCATTTTGTGTTTATTATCATTTAGAGCCGTTAAAATTCCTAGTGGGCCCAAATACGATTGACTCCTTTGCTCTCGAGACATTCGAGACGAAAAGTTTACTGACAAAAGAGCGTAAAAAGAACGAATCTACACCTTTAGTTTATGCACAAAGAGAAAGAGAGAGAGAGAGAGATAGATAGATACAGAGACAGAGAGAGGCACACACAGAGAGAGAGAGAGAGCGAACGAAAGAGAGAAAGAGAGAGTTTCAAATAAAACAATTTATAGTTTTTTTTGTTATTTTTAAGTGTTGTTTTCTTGCTTTATTTAATTATTTAGAACTAGCAACACACCCCTGCTTTACCTGTGTGCAATGTGGCGTCATTCAACTTTTAAAAATATTTTTTTCATTTCACAAAAAATTTGAAATTTTTTCGGATCAAATATAGCTTAGATTGCTGCTGGCATAGCTCTCTGTCCGTGAATATTTTCGTAAAGCTTTATCACAATCGTTTCAACAGTTCCGAAGAATATCCTTGACATACCGACAGATAGAGATAGACAGACAATTTTTTTTTTAAATTCTTTTTCAGGTCATTTATGGCAGTTATTTCGATATTACAGACAGACAGTTCAATTTTATTTTTATTTATAGGTTGTAATTGACGATAAAGCCACAAAAGGTTAAATCGAACTGAATTAACATAACAAAAGCCTATTTTAGTCTTTTCATGATGACACCCTGACTGTAGTCGGGCGCAAAATTATATTATTAACCATTTTAATAAATATTTACGCTCAAAATTGTAATGAATATTGTAAAATTTAAACATTAGAAAATTATTATAGTTCTTTAAGATCCCTATCATAATTAGCGCTTAAAAACAATAAACAAATAAATAATGAATTCTCAAAAAAATTGTATTAGCATTTTTTCTAATTAGAATAGTGAATCTATGAGGTGCTGTATAGAGACGGCCTATGTTTATCAGTTGACTTAAGATATTAATATTTTATATATTATATATTTTATAAGCATATATAAATTTTTATATAAATATTCACAATATTCTTCTATTCAGAAGTTAACCGCCGATCTAAATTTATTGATTATGCAGATTATAATGAAACGATTAAACAATTCACGTATAAATTAATAATAACGATCAAAGCCGTAACCCTCGAGGGCAACATCGATGACAAAATGAGATTAATCACTGATCTGAATATTACCTACTATTTGGTTTTTACGACCGTAACAGTAGATAAATCTTAAAAATGTAAGTAAGTAATTCTCGTGTATAAAAATATTATTTTAAAACTTAAACAAGACGCGTTGATTATTGGTTATAATTATATAATCTTAGTAAGAATACTAGGTAATAATAATAATAATAAAAATATTTTATCCTGATGATCCTGATCTAGATACTAGGATAAAGTTATTAAATTATTGTACTGTCACCGGTTATTATTACGAGTGAAGTATTCAAGTCAATTGGCCATATTCAATTTGGTGAAAACTACATTAAAGTTTCCGTAAGTGATAAGATAAGACATAATAAGTAGTAAGACAATAAGACGTAAAAGTGATGAAATGTTGACGTCTTTCCATTGTCGTACATACAAATCACATATACATCTTTGTTTCTATTAACTGAATTTAAACGATTTCTTTTTATAATATTTAAGTTGTTTTCAGGATAACATAACTTTTTTTTTATAGAATAGGGGGCAAACGAGCATGCGGCTCACCTTATGGTTAGTGACTACCGCCGCCTATGAACAACCGCAACACCAGGGGAATTGCAAATGCGTTGCCGGCCTTTTAAAAAGGAGTAAGCTCTTTTCTTGAAGGTTCCTAAGTCGGAAAATTCGCTGGTGGTAATTGATTCCACAAGGAAGTCGTGCAAGGGAGAAAACTTCTTCCAAATCGCACAGTGGTGGACCGCCAATCATCCAGATGGTATGGATGGTAACGCGAGTTTTGTCACATCGCGGGATGGTCAGCGGTGTGTTCCCCCCGTCATCTTGAGTCGAGTTGGACGTAAAAAGAGAGCTCAACAGATCGGCGTTTTCCTTTGCGGCATGGGCCAGTGAGTCGTCCTCTCTGTGCAGAGATGGCTGACAGAAGTTCCCTTGGACAGCCTTGGCGAGAGACCAGAATGCACGGGTTCCCGAAGGAAGGCGAACTAGCTTCTCGCCAATTCTGCCGATGTGCTCAGACCTTGCCTTGGTAATGGCGCTTTTGAAGGACCTGGAGGCGAAATAATACTTCTTTTTAAGTGCGCTGGTGTTTATATCCCGAGACGTTGATGCGTCAGCCCAGGCCCGGTAGCACTCCTGCTTATAGCGTGATGCTATTTTACAGGAGCGACCAAACCATGGCTGGGATCTGCCTCTGATGGGCACCACAGAGGATGGTTTAAAAGGTTCCATACCCTGAAGTACCACATCAGCAACAGAATCGGCAACAACGCTTGGATCTACCGGTGAGAAGCAAACCCGCCCCCACGGGTAGGATGCAAAAAAAGACCGCATCCCGTCCCAATCAGCTAACCTATAGTGCCAAACACGGCGGCAATCTGTAGATCGCAACTGCGATTGGAGCGTGAGTGGCACCATACTCCGGATCAGATAATGGTCCGAAGAGCCCAGAGGGGCATCGACGGAGATCTGATATCCGTCTGGATGAGAGGTCAGCAGAAGGTCCAACAGGGAAGGTACATGGTCTACCACATCTGGGATCCGCGTAGGCGAAGTAACCAGTTGTGTTAGACCATATGCCAAAGCAAAGTCATAGACAGATCTACCTGCATGATCGGTTTAAACGAGAACCAAGCCATTCAGCGTGGTGGGCGTTGAAATCACCCTGTATCACGATCTCTGCGGATGGGACGTGTTGTAGCACGGAGTCTGCAGTCATTTGGACGTGGTCTATGAGTCGGTCTGTGTCGGCATTACTGCTATGGGACCTATAGAGGCACCCGTATACGCAGGGATGGTCGTCGCTGTCTACGCGCAGCCATAGGATGGACAGGTCCGTACCTTCAAGACTGCCGAGGCGTCGAAAACAGATGTCCTCTCTGACAAACACGCAAACTCCAGCCCGGGGCACAAACGAGTGTTCTAATTTGTACCCCGGATAGGAGAGATACGAAGTATCAGCCGGAGTGTAATATCCCTCTACA
The DNA here is from genome assembly GCA_033319125.1 of Parnassius glacialis. NCBI lineage: Eukaryota > Metazoa > Arthropoda > Insecta > Lepidoptera > Papilionidae > Parnassius > Parnassius glacialis. Next base: position 50,489,128 of record JAVANC010000006.1, on the reverse strand, counting down.
AGATGCAGGAGTGTACAAGCTTGATTGCGAATGTGGTCTCTCTTACATAGGACAAACAAAAAGATCCATTAAAACCCGCGTGAAAGAACATATAGCTGACGTGAAGCACCGACGCTCTGGGAAGTCTGCAGTCTGTGAACATGTTCAAGATCGTCCCCGCCATTACATCAGATTTGATAGACCACAAATTCTTGCAAAAGAACACCGATTCCTACCAAGGATGATACGCGAGGCTATTGAAATTAAAAAACATCCTAATTTCAATAGAGAAGATGGATGGGTGCTGCCATCTGCTTGGGATCCTATAATTAACAAAATTAAATCCAAACCCAAGCATAACACCGCGAGACTTCAGGATACTGTTAGTTCATTCTGCGTAAATCGAACCAAAAATTAATATTAAAAAACTGAAGGTAGCCGGGCTAACTGTGACATCGGGACGTCAAACATCTCAGTCCCCCCGTGACCATGGGTTGCTGAAAAGCACTCGAAACGTCTGGAATAAAAATAAGAAAAGAAACGCGATAAAATCCGTAAAAAACAGTTTTATTCAATATTTTTTTTTATTTTGGCCTATCTAAAACGTTCGAAACTATTAAGAAAATGTGGCGTATGAAAGGACTGACAATCACTGGACATTTTATCTAGGTACAAAGACGTTTAACGTTTTCGTGGCTTCCACATGACATTGTTCACAGTATTAGGTACCCTCTGTATCTGAAATGAATATGAATATTGCATATGTAAACGATACAAAAGTAAAGTAACAGGCTATGTAAGTCGCTATGCTAAGCACAGGCCTTCTCTTACTTTTGAGAGGGTTTTAAGGCAAGGAAATTTCCGCCGCGCTGCCCCAATGCGTGTTGGCAAACTTCACATAACTTTTTTTCATATTCTTAACATGCATGTCTTTTCCTCAGTGAAGGTTTTCTCACGATTATTTCCTTCACCGCCGAGCACGTGCTAAATAACTACTTAAAATTGCAATAAAAAAATTTCATTGTTGCTGCCGGGGATCAAACCCGGCCGAAATTTACAGCTAGCGCTTAGACCCAGAGCTACTGATACGACACAAATAAATACAGTTCAACGAATATGGGGGTGAAGCTGCTAGCGTCCGTGGGAATTACTTGAATCCTGATTCTCTACACGTATCCCCTGGGTAGTGCTAAACGAGCAGTATTACATACTGATGGTAGGTTGGTCCTCTACTACTGAGAGGCCCGGCCGAGGGTTAGTTACCACCCACCTGGCAAAGACATAAAGCCAAATGATGCAAATCGTGTTCCGGTATGATGTTAGGTGAAACCCATTTTTTAGAGAGAATGGGTCTGGACAGTTGCGTTACGCATACGGACCGGTTGCGATGCGGCCGTTTCTTAGTGTCAGGTACCTGCGGGGCTGCGGGCTGTTCGAAAGAGATACCGCGGCTCCGGAACGTAAGGGCACTGAAGGAACACGGATGGTTTTTAGTCAGTAAAAGTCTGACACTCCCTTCCGCTCCACCCAGAACGAAAGGCGTCATTTGATAATTTTCCATCCGCAAAAAAAAAAAAAAAAGGTACCTGGTTTTGGAGGTTAGCAGGATCCGAAGCACGGTTGCACCGCTGGCCGACCGTAGATAGTTGGGGGCCCAATTAATGAGCCAGCCACTCATGAAAGGCTGCCCCGCCATCTTACAAAAAATCCTGGGATGTCTCCACCATGCCGGTTGGCGACCGGAGGAGAGGGTCTGGTGGCGATTTCCAGGGGGGTTCGGGCGTCCCCGCAATCTCCATGCTAGGTACCATCTGTTTCGTGGAGTTTTTATATGTTTTTTTTTTATTTTAATTTTTTAAATAATTTTTAAGAATAAAAAAGACAGATGTCACGAATATTAAAGAAACAAGAGAATGTTTTCTGTAAATATATATAAAGTGTTTTTCTCTTAAATTGTATCACTTCACTTCATTTTAATTTGTTATCCAAGTACGATATTATAATTTATATATTATGAAGACGAAGATTTTGATTTAAAAACTGCATCCTATCTACAACGCGTTCTGCGCGTGAGCATTGGTGACCCTGCGACGTGATTATCCAATGAAGAAGTAATATGAAGAAGTAAGCTTTGGACAAACCAACACAAACTCTAATTGCCGAGAGAACCTGCAACGAGAGCCAGCTGCACAGCAACAAAATCAGGGAAGTGACCACTCCTATAACTTTTTTATAAACTACCCTGTGCGTCCTTCTCACAATTTGACTTTAGGTTGCCAGCCGGTCATTTCTTTATATATCGCAGTGAACCTAATTTTCATGTCTTATTTATCTAAGGCTGTTCATTGCATAAATAAAAGTTTCATCGGTAAATTACAACAAAATTGTTCAAGGCCAATTAATTTTACTTACTACAATTAATAAGCTAAAACTAAATCTACCTAAACTTTCTTTACGCACACGTGGCGTACTTTGCAAAGAATTGTAAATCACCATAAAATTTGGTTAATATATACTAATATTTCATAAGATAATATTTTATTTTAAATTTAAATTTAAATTTTAGGCTCTCAAATACTTTTTCCATACTAAGCTACTTAAAACTAAGCCTAATAACTTCTTAAGCTACTACTACTACTACTCGCCTGGTGCTGCAGGGGACTGTCTCCTGCTGCTGCACTCCTCTTCTCTTCACGTCCTCCGACCGTGGACCGCTGCTGTGCCGCGCTTAAGTCGCAAGTTACGTTTATTTTATGCCTTTAATTTGCAAGTCATCGTAGTAAATTATTAGGAATTTCAACTTTTCATACTAACTTACTAATATTCAAATAATTTTACTGATTAACCATTTACCTATGTTGATTTTTTAATTTGTTTTCTTCATTTCTCTTCACAATGCCTAAAAAGGGTACAAATATGGATGAGCTCATGACTAAACGGGCTAACGTTGAGCAAAGAGTAAAGTTATTTAAATATTTTGTAAATGATTTAATTGAAGTTAAGAATCCTACACAAAATCAAATTACTGAGCTCTCTGTACGTGTAGAAAAATTTGAAGGTTTATTTGAATATTTTAATGACTTGCATTCTTCTACTTCGTGATACCTCCCAGTTTAATATTAATGTTAATATCTCCCGTGATTATAATGTTATTTTGATTAGTTAAGGTATCCAAGTGTGGACAAAGTGAGTCTATGAACTCATCAGCATTTACATTAGAAGGGGATCGATAAATACATAATATTGTGTTTTAAGTACGTCAAGCTGAAGACAAGAAGCGTGAGTAAGACTTATATCCCTAACTTTTGGCTGTAAAGATTTTTAATATAGGTAACTACACCATCATTCTGATTCAGATGGCGTGTCGTTGAATAAGAACTATAATTGAGTAGTTTCGGTACAGGTTTATATGAGGTTAGTCTACATTCAGTCAGGATCAAAATATCCGCCTCAAAGGGAAGACTAGACAATGTCAACATCAAATCGTCAAAGTTACTGTAAATACATATACTGTTATAGATAATAAACTTTATGTTAACTAGTAGCTATGAAAGAGCGAAGGCGCCTAATACAGGCAAGATTTTAACTTAAAAGGTGTCTTCGATCACTATCTGTAAATGTAGACAATATGTTATCGAAATAAATTATTATTATTATTGGGGTTATTTTTAAAATTTTCTCATCTGGTTGGGCTGTTTAAATATATCATTGTAAACGAAATATATAAACATACATAAATATAAATAAAATAGAATAAATACATAAATATATAAAAACCCAACCAGATGTAAGCCCTCGGCAGGGGAGACAAAACGGCCGAGGGTTAGGGGTAAAGGGAAAGAAACGGCGGACGATGCGGGTGGTATCGAGGAGCACCGCCTTCTGCATTTGAGCTCAGAGTGGTCCGTCACGGAGTCCCAGTCGCCTCGGGTCATCTAGACGCTAACTGGGATTAACCCGTTCGCGGAAACGACCACAGGAATAATTTCGACCGGCAGACCACCACACATGTCGGTCACCTCGTGAGCCAGGTCCAGATATTTTGCCAGCTTATCTGTTTCGGCTTTCACGAGGTTCTTGTCATAAGGAATGGTAATGTCGATCAAAAATATCCTTGACTGTGCCCGGTCCATCAGCACAATATCAGGCTTATTCGCAAGAATAGTCCTATCTGTGATGATGGCTCGGTCCTAGTAGAGCCTGGCGCGGTCATTTTCGAGCTCGGCTTCCGGCAAGTTCTTATAATATGGCAGTTTCCGATCCACGAGACCGTATTTCAGAGCAAGCTCTTGGTGTAGAATCCTGGCTACTAGGTTGTGTCTGTGCAAATACTCAGAGTTAGAAAGCGCCGAGCAACCGGAAATGACATGCCTAAGTGACTCACCGGGATGGCGACAAGCTCGACAGATGTCGACGGTGCTATCCTTTAGGATGTATCTCCGATAATTGTTGGTCTTAATAACCTGATCCTGTATTGCACAGACAAAACCCTCAGTTTCCCAAAGAGGTCACCGAAACGTAGCCAGTGGAGG
>JAVANC010000006.1:50377074-50484517 GCA_033319125.1 Parnassius glacialis | reverse complement strand
ACGAAACCGTTTCAGTGCTTAGAAGACTGCAGTTCAGTGGAAGATATAAATGACAAGCTCGTGGAAAGTATCCATCCGGTCGGAGCTAACGTTTTCAAGACCCGCCGCAGAAGAACACAAAAAATTTCCGATCACACTCTTAATCTCATGACTATTAGACGGGATATGGAGCTGCAGTCTTCAACAGATTTGACAGGATACAGGCAACTGAACAGACAGATCTCGAAATGCATGCGGCGGGACTTAGGCAACTTTAATACTGTTCGCATTGAAGAAGCAATCGAGCGGAAATAGGGCTCCAAAGTTTTTGCTAGAGATCTGTCTGCCAGAAAGAGCCAACTGTCGAAGCTGAAGACCGAGCATGGCAGCGTCGTTTCCAGGACACCTGAGATTTTTGAGTTAGATTGAGAGGTTGTATGAGCAGCTGTACATATCATCGTTGAAGCTACACGTAAGTGTGAGTATCGATCTAAGGGTTGGTCTTATCTGACACTATTCCGATTATATCACGGACGTCGGTCTGAGCGAGATTAGAATGGCTCTCCAGCACCTTAAAAACGGCAAGGCCCCAGGCAAGGATGGAATTTTAGCGGAGATTTTGATAGCTGGTAGAAAACCGGTACTTGAAGTCCTTCAGAAGGTTTTTCGTCCTCCATGGTGGCATTACACCGGAGGCGTGAAGCAAGAGTGCAGTGGTCTTGTTCTTTAAGAAAGGTGACAACGCTCTCTTGAAGAACTACAGACCGATTTCCCTTCTGAGACGCGTCTACGTGCTGTTTTCGAGAGTCATTACAAATCGGCTCGCGCGCAGACTTGACGACTTCCCGGCTCCCGAACAAGCTGGTTTCCAAAAAGGCTTTAGCACCATAGACCACATACATACCCTTCGACAGATTGTACTGAAGTCCGAGAAGTACAATTTGCCAATATGTCTGGCTTATGTTGACTAAGAGAAAACTTTTGATTCCGTCGAAATTTGAGCAGTGCTGAAGTCCCTGCAGCGGTACCAAGTAAACTGTCTGTATATCGAAGTGCTGAAATTCTTGTACAGTAAAGTTACGATGGCTATCCGAGTAGAGAACCTGAGTACGAAACCTATCCAATTGCAGAGAGGTGTAAGACAGGGTGGCGTTATATCTACGAAAATTTTCACTGCTGCATTGGGAGAAGTTTTCAAGCTTCTGAACTGTAAAGGATACGGTAATAAAATCAATGGCGAGTACGTCACTGACCTTCGAATTGCTGACAATATAATCCTTATGGCAGAATTGCTGGAGGACCTAAGCACTATGCTCAATGACCTCAATAGTGTTTCCCAACGGATAGGTCTTAAGATGAACATGGAAAAAACAAATATCATGTAAAATATCCATGTCACACTTATGCTGGTAGTTGATGGGGACACTTAGCTTGAAGTTGTTGATAAGTATGTTTTCCTAGGACAAATGGTTCGACTAGGTAAGTCCAACTTCGACCGAGAGGTCAATCGGATTCAATTCGGTCGGGCAGTGTTCGGGAAATTTCGGCACATCTTCTCTTCACATATATCTCAAAACTTGAAAACGAGACTGTACAACCAGAGCGTGCTGCGAGTCATGACCTATGGAACTGAGACGTGGTCCTTCACTGCTGGCCGGATGAGGAAGCTCAAGGTCGCTCAGCGAGCTCTGGAGAGGGCTATGCTCGGAGTTTCTCTGCGTGATGAAGAAATAAGGATATCCGCAGTACAACCAGAGTGACAGACATAGCCCAACGGATTAGAAAGCTGAAGTGGCAATGGGCCGGCCATATAGCTCGAAGAACCGACAACCGATGGGGAAAAAAGGTTCTCGAGTGGCGGCCTCGTACCAGTGGACGAAGTGTAGGGCATTCCCCATTAGATGGAGTGACGATCTGGTAAGGTATGCAGGAAGTCGATAGATACAGGTGGCTCATGACCGTGCTTTGTGACATTCCTTGGGGGAGGCCTATGTTCAGCAGTGGACTTGTGAAGGGCTGTAATGATGATGATGATGATGATGATGATGATCTAGTAGTTAGAAAGACGCTGCTGCGCATTTCCTGCTTATATCAGGTAGTAGATATTCTTATAACTAAGCGTTTAATTAAAATAATAAATAAAATATGCGGGAATATCATGGTTAGCATCAGCTCTTAAAGAATATAGTTAAAAAAGAATAGTTATCTTATAGCTGATCATAAGTACCATTATTGGTGTGCTTGATGTTAAATCGGGCTACATTGTTCCAGTGTTTATTGGCGTACTTCGAATATAACTTTATAGCTCAAACCGTGCCGACTGTCACACGACATTAACTTTATTGGAGAAAACGTGGTTAACAAGCATTTTAAATTGCGATTCATCTATTCTGAAGATCAAATACCATAGATTCACGCCGCAATCACATTATATTTTTTAGCACTAATGGGTTGGCGCGATTATGGTAGAACCACACTCTCAGAGAATACCAGCCTAAATAGCAGTTTAATGTTTATATGTTTTAATGCTTCTACGGTAAATGAAGGGAATCGAGGATCACTTTTACTGGAAACGAGGTATTGCATCTTAGTCCCCTGTAGTGACAAAATATCTGCATTTTGATTCTTAATCGAGGATATATGTAGACGTCTATGGGCCTCAGCATTTATTTACCATCAAATGGACTACGTGCTCGTTTGTCATCCTTATTCTATAGAAAAATCAGATTTTGCTATGAAATGTGAAGCGCCCTGATAGTGAACTATCGGTTGTTGTTTATTATTGAGTATTATTACGTTAATTATATGTCCAAGTAAAATTATCGCTTGTTATAAAAACGTTAAATAAAAAAAAAACAATTCACACGCTTTACGTTATATAAGGTAATATTAATTAACGTTAAGCCAAGAAGTGTTTAATTTTTCTACTTTTTATTTCCGTTTCGTTTAAAACACGAGTACTATAATAGTTTGTCAAATATTTTATTTTAAAAATTTAACTAAAAAAGTTATATGTTCTCCATTACGTATCTGCGAATAAATTAAAATCGCTACCACAAAAGCGATCGATTTGATACTTCAATAACAAAATATGTAACCGTTGTAACAGTAACCAGCTGACATTTGAGTCAATGAACAGAATAGTATTCTATACGTTATTCAAAGTTCTCCATTACGTACCTGCGAATAAATTAAAATCACTACTACAAAAGCGATCGATTTGATACTTCAAACAAAATATGTAACCGTTGTAACCGTAACCAGCTGACATTTGAGTCAATGAACAGAATAGTATTCTATACGTTATTCAAAGAGGGCCAATTTCCTAAATTACACTACGAACAGTTTACCCATGTCGGGCCTACAATACGATATGGCGAGGCCTCACTAAACGCTTCTCAAGAAATGTGTTATTTGATAACCAGCAACTATTTGCTGCTATTTACACTGCTTAAAATTCAGTACGTTTAAAGCAGGTTCACTGCTCAGGTTGTACAAAATTTTATGTTCAGTGCGTAAAAACGTTTTATGCTTTGGCAATACATTTTTTCAGTTACCCTGTTCGCGAAAAAACACAGTAGTTAAACCAACTAAAATGTGCATATATGACTCACGGGACAGTGAGATTACTACGTTGAAAAAGCCTTCATTAGCCTGTAAACACTAAACCCCTAATTAAACCTAGACCGTTTCACTAGTGAAGACTTTTGCCAGTAGCCACGTATCGTATTGCGGTCTGAAGGATATAGAGAGCCCGTATAAAAACAGACTGTAAGGCATTCCATTTTTAGTCCTCAGAGATGAGAACGCGTCAATCGTCTTCTTTATTTGAAGTTAGTTGCAGGTGTTCAGGGGCTGTAGTACCTACTTACCATCAGGTAAAGTTTTAAAATTGTAAATTTTAAACCATTTAAAGATTTTATAGGTATTCATAAAAGTGTAATATTCTTGTCGCATAAAAGACGTGATGTTAGTTAGTTACTCGATGTTTCTCATTTCTTTATATTGACAAAACACTTACCAATTCTTTATCACGTATTCTTAACGTGCACCGCAAAAAACAAAAAAATAAAAAGTGAACATTTGTAAACTTGTCTTTTATTGACAAATACGCGTAATAGTTGTAGTAAATAATCTGTACCATTTTGTTATTTCTAAAGAACAGAATTATAAAGAGAAGAAAATATTTTTTGTTCATGTTGTGATTTTAATTTAGAGTTGAATTAATATATCGCTCATTGTGTTCGTTCAATTCTTTGTAAAGAAAATATTATATTTAGGCTTACGTTTTTCTTTATTCTCTAGATAGGAAAATATATTGGGCACGATTGGACATGCCGTAAAGATAAGCTGGCCTGCTTCATTTCCCTCGAAAGCCTTACGAATGCCTTAAGCGTTAAAAGAGATTCTAAGCGAATGCCAGATTTTTTTTCCAAAAAATTGTTCAATTTTACAATAAATATATTTTCTATTTAACTGCTTCTAATCTGAATAGTACTACATTATATTTTAAAATATTTTCTTCATATAAGAGAATTTTATGTTAATGCTAATGTGTATGTAACTTTAATTTTCAAATTATATAAATAAACTGGTAGAAGTTAAGTAAAATAAAGTTGTCTGTAACTTTATTTTACTTAACTTCTATATAAAAGTCCTACAGCTGGGCACAGGCCTTCTCTCATTTCCGAGAGGGTTTTAGGATAAGGAAATGTCCGCCGCTCGCAAACTATTTTTTTATTTCTCAGATATGCAGGTTTGGTCATAATGTTTTCCTTCACCGCCAAACGCGTGATAAATCAGCACCTAAAAATTCCAATTAACAATTTTATTGGAGCTGTCGGGGACTGAACCCGGGTTGCACGCGTACTGTGAAATTTACAGCGGGCGCTTAGCCCCTGTGCTGCTAAGTATGTTAGTTAATGAACTAGTAAATAATACTAATTTACTAGTTGTTACAAGTATTAAGTCGGCCTTGTTCTTAATATTACGGTTTAAAATATCAAGCTGCAATTTTAATGGAGTGGCTATTTTGAGTTTAAATTAAACTTGCATAGTACGTGAGATACGTGATCAAAGCTTCTTTTCTACGCACAAATTATAAAAATCCAAAATTTACATGACGTTTTATAATTTTTCTTTAAATATTTCTTACATTCAGTATTTGAGTTTAATTCGGAAAATTCAAAATAAGAATAATTTTCTAATACGAGTTCCGGCGTAGTTCAAATGTCATCCTCTTTCGTCCGAGATCGCATAGCACACAAACGTGTGTTGCTTTTAGTTTAAAATTTAATGATAGTGTCACACAATTGTTCTCCGTATGTTACCGTAGGATGACAATTAAGGCTGGTCACATACATACAGAATTCTGTTTCGGGATTGCGTTTCGGAATTCTGATTCGGTATTCTGTGAATGCAACACACACATACGTTTATTTCCGTTCGGATAACAAAGGTCAGTTTATAGACGTTAGCCATTGAGTCTAGACATTCTGCCAGCGAATATTGACGACGATTTTCTGATTACGATTTCATTGTTGCTGTACTCATTCTCACTAGTTGCATCCCCTTATTACCCTAAACTTGCAATATAGTCAATATTATGTAAAAAATCTGTCTATCCAGAGATATTATTTAAATATGGATGTCTGTAAAGTCTTTCGACGAATTATTAAATGAAATAAGATAAAAGGTTACGAAAAGCTATATACATATAAGATTAAATGTAAAAACATACATAAAAACACCTACTTGCATCGGTAGTGCGACGAACACTGAGCGCGTTCCGTACGGAATTTACGAATGTGTGTTGCGACTCATACAAAATCTTTGGAAGACTTGTGTTTGGAGCGGCTTTTTCCCATTCGGGATTCTTAACGCACAGGCGGTCATACGGAATCTCGAATCGGTGAAAATTACCATACGTGTGTGCCAGGTCATAGATTTTATACGGACTTGCTGCGTTCGGAATTCCGAATTGAGCTTTTGAAACGGAATCCCGAAACGGAATTCCGTATGAATGTCGCCAGCCTAAAACTGTGTAATATATATTCCAACTCAAATTGATTGCCGTCGTCGCTTTGTCTCTAAATTCTCCCCGGTCCACACACCTCAAGGAAATGAGATGGTTGCATAATTGCTTGCCTTATCATGGATCAAGCTACGATCTACTACGACGCGCTAATTACTACCGACCGCCATTCATCGTAACCAGTGCTACGAAACATCTACGGTGTTGAACTGTGGTGAGCTACAAAGTTTATTATTACTTCGCGCCTATTACATTTACTTATCAATGCCATTAAAAAGCACTCCGCCGCATCAAAAATCAGTTTCGGATTCCAATCTCGACGACGTGGGCCTAACTAATAAAGCGACTAATAAAAGAATCGCAAAGTATTAACACGTTACGACTGAGACGTAAAAGGGAGATTGAAGGATTTGGATTTATAGATGAGATTCGTAGTTTAAATAAGAATTTTACAGAGCAACAAAATAATAAACTTGAAAGCTTACAGTCCGCGATAAATTAGATTAAGAAAAATAATTATAAAATAACGGCCACGATACAACTATTATCGAATAAATATGACGACTTTCGTAAGGAGTTGGATTTGTTAAAACATGAGCGTAAAGAACAACACAATTATATAAAAATACTTAAAAAATGTCTTGAAAATTTTTAAGAAAACACGTGTGCTGCAAAAATTTAAATTCAAAATATCCCAAAAATAGAGAGATACTGAGCATTGAAAATCTTATAAAGGACAATGTCCAAAATCGCCCTGTGTAATAAAAGCATCGGACATACACGATAATTAATTTTATATTTTATTATGTTAGTTGCAAATACTTTTATAACACGGACTAGCTGCATGCCAAAATGAACATTAAAAAGTATTCTACTCGACTAATAACATTAATCGCCGCCATCTTCGCCAAACATCATGTGGTGTCGAAAAATTATTAGGAATGCCCAATCGATTGTAATCGATTTTTGAATTTAATGAAATACATTTTGAATTTATTTCGAATAAAGTTTCAAAAAGAAGCTACAATAAAAATATAAAATTACCATTTCTTTATATTCTTTTATATTATTCCCTAAAAGTATAATTTAAAAAACCTACTATACCTAATGAATGAGGTCATACTCGATTTTGAATAGGTAATTAGAATAATGCTGAAGAATAATATTCGTAAAGATAATTATCCAGGATTTTCTAACGATTGTTGAGAAGGTATTGTATTTTACGTCTTACTAAACAATAATTTACGATGTTACAATAATTAATATTAAAAAAAACACTTATCGTTACTGCATTAGTTATAAATGTGTTCTTTAAAAAGAGCAACATTGTAGACTAGATACAGACGTTATTATTAATATTGTTACAAGTATAGAAGAAGTAGAGACGTACGTGTTATTATAAGTAAAGTAGGATATTGTCATACTTGTTATGGTATTAATATTATCGTATTACAAAAGATGATGTATGATGTGATGTGGGTTGTAACCTATGGCTATAATAAATCTTAGGAAATATTCATAAATCCTATCGTATTTGGCGCTCCTATTTTTGATGTCACTAAATGGTCACTTGTCACTTGTCAGACTCTCATAAAAAAAAATACGATCTCCAAATCGATTCAAATTGAACATACTAGATTTGAATCTCAATTAAATCAAGTATTAACAGATCTATTTTTGATTAATCGCGACATTTTCAAACATGCCTATATGGACAGAGAACATTATGGACGATAATTTACCGTAAATACAAATAATTGTATAGAAACATCATTAAATTAATAAACATAACATCACGCTTGTATTTCTCAGGAGTAGGTAGAAGTGTGTAGTACTGTTATGTTATACGTCCTATGTAATAGAGGCTGCGCGTATTGCCAAACACCGGACACAAATCCAGACTCCGTGCTACTACTGGGAACTTCAAGTTATAAAAACCCAATAATAAATTGTCGGACCCTAGGATTGAACTCAGAACAGAACAGTTTTTCTGTCTATCACAAGGAACAGATGTTCCAACTATGCAAAAGTATTTCTTGAATCGTTTGAAGTATTCTTGAATAAGTCCAATTCGAAAGGTTTTTTGGATCGATTCATTGAATCGATGGAGTGTTCTAAGTCGATATCACGACATCGGATAAGGATTTTTCAGATCTATATCGATCTGGAAAATCGATTATTTTGTTATAAACAATCGATTAAATGATTTCAAACCGACATGCCTACTTTATACTGTCATCTTTCACTCTGTCAAAATTACATTGGTTAGCGTCGTTCGCTCTTTGTAATTGTGTCGGTGTTTTGGTGACTTTCGGGACTATATATTGAAAATTACGACTTGGCTATTTTAACGGACTCTGTTTGCTTACACCTATCGTATATGCTAATTACAACATCTAAATGCCAACAGCCATTATATACATACATTTTTATTTTTACATTAATACACAAACATTATCTCTCATTTCGAAACCAATGCTAAGAAAGCAGGTTTGTTAACTAGATTCTATGCATTTATATGTTGCACTTACATACACTTAGGCTTTACAACAAAAACTGCTTACCTAATTATCTAGATATGTACTAAAATAGCTAAATGTTTTTGGACATCGTTTTTCAGTTTGTTAAAAATCACTCGGAGCTATGAAAAACCGTAATATTCGTGGTTCGATTCTAACCTCAAAATCTGATACTTTTTTTGAAATATATCTTTACGCAGCTAGTCCGCTATAAAAATAAGATCATATAGGAATTTACTAATGATCGACAATAAATTACATAATTTTTCCGATGCTCTGGTTCCAGGGCGAATAATGTATGGGAACAGAGCAATGTCCTTTCCTAATTTTAACGACGAATATAAAAGATCTACATCCATTACTCGCGCCAAAGCTCATTCGCCTAAACCCATCGTGGTCAAATTTTATATCCATCCATATGAGAATATATCCGTATCCGTCCAAAGGAGAATATATTAAAAACTGTTAAGAATTTAATCAAAACTGTAAGTGAAAAGAAACTTAACACATCGCTCCTGAAATCGGATTGCCCATCAGTACCTATTTTCATCTCTGAAAGTCTCAACTTCAAGGGTAAAAGATTATTTTTCCTCGATGGTAACCTTGCTAAAACACATAGATATGTGTTTTAGCAAGGTTATGTCTTTTGGTCATCAACAAATAAAAATTGATAAAGAAGCGGATCTTACAAGAATCCAACATATGACTACCATTGCAGTTAATAGTGTAATCTGTATATAATAAGAAAAATGTTTTTGTAACAAATTATTTAAATAACGTTTTATTCCAGGCTTAATTATTTATTATTTTCTTTTGATATACACACATTATATTAGAACTATTTTATAACTCTACTACCTACAAGAAAATGATTATCGTTTAAATTTATAACTACATACTATGCAATTACACATTTTTTATGCAAACACAAATTTTCTTTATTTAAACAATAATTTTAATCTCAATTTACGAGTATTACTCTCTCTGATCAATTTTACTTACCCAGTAAAACTTCGTAAACTAGAGCCTCAATGCCAGCTTATTTATAAATATTGATGAAGATATTGTTGATCAATTTGATCAAATTTCTGTATCTTACTCTGCCATATGTGAAGTTGAGCAAACTAAACTAATGCTACACGGCCAACCCAAGTTTTTTTGTAGGATAAGGGTGACATACGAGCACACAGTCCACCTGATGTTAAGTGGTTGCTGTGGCCCATAGACATCTCCATCTATCTTCAATTACGAATCAAAATGCAGATGCGTTGTCACCCGTGAGGACTAAGATGGAACGCCTCTTTTCCAGTAAAAAAAGTCTCCGGTTCTCTACACTCACCTTACGAAACACAGCAGTGTTCAGCTGCTATTTGACGCTGGTATTCTGTGAGAGCGTAGTCCTTCCCCGGTCGAGCCGACCCATTCGTGCTACAACTATACTACTAATATAGCTGCAGCATGGCTCTACCACGTGGTTTCACAGTACTAATGAAGAGACTTTAGTTTGACTGTGACATTATTATTCTGACAGAAAGCTGGTTTGGTTCTGATCATTTATTGCCAATCTATACAATATGCCAATGCAATGCAATGTCTATGCCAATCTATGCAATCTATCCAATAAATGGAAATCATTTATTGCTAAATAGATATAGGAGTCATTCAACAACAAAACATGCATTTTAAAATGAAGGAATCGTGGTATATGTAAAATCCAATATCAAAACTTACTTTTGAAGAATCGAAATTTTCAGAAGGAAATTGTCTTATTATGAAGCTCGGTCTTAAAACTTCAATTATAGTGATGTATTGTTCATTATCGTACCGAAATTTAGAATCATTTAAAATGTATCTAAACTTTATTGTCTTGAACTTATCAACATTTAAAAATATATTTATTATAGGTGATCTAAATAAACATATGAGATAAGAAAATATAGATAAAAGGGCTAACAATTGTCTTGATCTTTGTGCTATTCATGGTTTATTACCTGCCCACTCTTGCCTAACAAAACAAAATAAAACGTGTCTGACCATGTCTTGCTCAAAACAAAAATGCCAGCCCTTACACTGTTACTTACACATTAACTGACCATCAAGCAGTACTCCTGTGCTTGATCAGATTAAAATTAAAATGTCCCCTTTAAAACATACAACTCAATTAAAAAGTGAAGCATTCTTTACGGATATAGGTAAAATAGATTTTAACCAGTATTAAATTCAAATGAAACTAACTTTTGCATATAATTTTTAGTTACAACTTTAAAAACTGCGATAGAACAACACATAACAGTAATAATTCAAACATCGAGACGATTTAAAAACATTAAATCATGGATTACCCCTGGCCTTATACGATGCATGGGTAATAAGGACCGAATGTATATAAAACTAAAACGCTCACAAGAAAACATAATACTTAAACTCACATATACAGGGTATTTTTGGAACGCTCCCGAAAACTAAGACAGGCGACAGCACCAAGTATACCTTAGATCACGGGTCACAAATAAATTCGATCCTGATGAAAAAAAATCATCTTATTACAACGTTTTATTAGCTTTATTCACGCGCCATCATGTTAGTACAGCTAAATGAAACGATAATTTCATAAAAAATATCATGAAAATACGGAAACATAAAACCAGCAGTGGAATGACTGAATTTATATCAGCTGATTAAAGGTCAATGAACGCGCGAACGCATATTCGCGCAGCCCGCAACTAGCGGGCCATACCACAATACCTAATAATTTACAACACTTGTCTAAATACCTAACTTATCTACTTAACCTACTATTTTGCCACTGTGCTTTTCTCCACGTAGCTACTTTAACCCGAATTTACAGGTTAAATAAACCCAAATAACTGGTTCGATTCCCCGCTAACAAAAAAATACTTAAATGAAATGTAACCAAGGTTGGAGTCATGCGTTTTTATTCATCGTGTAGGTATGTTTATTATTCTCATGTATTCACTTATGTACCTATTCAGATGAGTCCAGTACAAAGTTATTTAAAAAAAAATAGTTATGAAACAGCTTACCGCTCTAAATCCTCCGTGGTCTTATGAGATGCGACTCAAATTGTGCTCCATTCATTTCAAGGTAGATTTGGGTGCAGGCGGGGCATTATCGTGTAGTCTTCAACACAGTCCGTGAGTAGTTTCTCGAAAGCATCCAATATCCTTTGGTGTATTTCATCAGCACTATCACAATCACGATTAATAACCCTTTCTTTCACATACCCCACAGAAAGAAGTCTAACGGGGTCAGATCTGGTGAGCGAGGTGACCAAGCGTGTGGTCCTCGTCTGCCGATCCAGCGATCATCAAATAGCTCATTGAGGCGCTCACGGACAAACCTTACGACATGTGGAGGGGCACCATCATGCTAGGACCATGTGCGGCGATATTCAGCCAACGATAGGTCGTCTAAAATGTCAACCAACTGTTTATTTATAAAGTTTAGGTATCGCTGTCCGTTTAGTCGCTGTGGCAGAAACACTGGTCCCAGTATGCGATCCTTAAATAAACTTGCCCTACGTTATCCAACCATCGGGTTTGGTGCCCGGTTTGTCGAACAACGTGCGGGTTAGCCTCTGAATACACGTGTGTATTTCTTCGGATCCACAGGCCGTTTCTGGTAAATGTCGACTCATCCGTCCAGATAATGTGCTCAATGGAACCAGGCAAACGTTGTTGCTGGTATAAAAACCAACGGCAGAAAACTCGTCAGTGGTCGTGATTGCCGGAACTAAAGCTTGCACTTTGTGCAATTTGTATGGGCGCATTCGATTACGTTTCAACACTTTGTGCACTGCTCAGTATGACACACTTGTTCCATCCCGACGTCTTAACAATTTATTTAGCGATACTTCGTGTACCTAGGTTCGGATACATAACATGTTGCCGTATTTACAATCACTATAAACGTACGCGTTAAGAATTATTAAAACAAAAAACGTAACAACAAGAATAATACCAACACGTAATCACAATTAATAACAATTTAAAAAAAAACGATTGAGCTGTCGCTCACGCACGCGTATACAAAATCAACACGCAACTGTTTCAAAAACAACGATTAATAACGAACCCCAACAAAATTAAAACCTACTGCGTCACAGCGTGAGGCGACTCGAGTCGGCCGGGTTACATAATTGTTTCGCACCGAGCTAGATACAGGTCGAGTGGAAGGAGTATGGTTACAGTCGCGTTCTAAAGTACTACATGGTATTGGGATATTGTTTTATAATATTATAGTAAGTAATTAATTGTTTTATTGTAGAATCATAATAGGTGCTTTACTAGCTACTTAGAACTTTGGAAAAGGTTGGAATTAAAAATGGATAATGTTTACTTGAGCATTATTTGTCATTTCTATCGTAAAATATAAAGTAGTTTGTAACAAGAAAACTTAAGCTAAGGGTGGCACGCTGTCAATTTTGTCGTCTTGGGTCACATGGAAGCCAGATGTTGATGGTGTGTTGGTGTTACTGGATGCTACTTCATCATCACTTTCATCTTCGCTTGAGCTTCCGTCATCAGGTCGATCACATGGTAAGTTTTTCGGTATTCTTCCTCAACACTTTTAACTTTACTGCACAATTTTCCCCATTCACCTTCCCCTATCATATTTACCTTTTCGTTCACTAGTTTAGTCATAAAACAATAGATATAAATTATTTTTCTTTCCTTCCTTTTTAAAACATCGTCGCGAGTCGCAAAGTAAGCTGTGTATGCGACTGTACTTTTGGAGCGAACAAAGCGCGGGAACCAATAGCATGCAGGCATAGTAATACTGGCGGATTGTTCCCGCGTCGCGCCCTCTTCGTACTAATATGTGATAAATCGCTCAGGGGCCAAGTTCAAGGCCAGCGTTCTTTTTTCACCGTTCGCGCGTTCATTAATCTCCATTAGTCAGGTGATATTCATTCAGTTTCCACTGCTGGTTTTATGTTTCAGTATTTTCATGATATTTTTTATGAAATTATCGTTTAATTTAGCTGTACTAACATGATGGCGCGTGAATAAATCTAATAAAACGTTGTAAAAAGATGATTTTTTTTTCATCAGGATCGAATTTATTTGTGACCCATGATCAAAGGTATACTTGGTGCTGTCGCCTGTCTTAGTTTTCGGGAGCGTTCCAAAAATACCCGTATACGACAAAAAAATTACTTCAATAATTGATTAAAATTTTTTAAAAGAGAGTATGAGAAACACAATTAGAATTAGCAGGTAATATAAAGAAAGAACATGGGAAGCCATAAAAGTAAAACACACACGTCTAAACAGAAATCGTCGTCTCAAGAATTATTTAGAACTAGGTGTATGAAAGACTCCTTAAATGGTGTAATGAATTTATTTGCAAATGTAGGGCAAACATTACAGAAAAAAATGATATCAGAAATTGTAATATACAAAAACAAGAATTATTACAAATTAAACTTGACACCAGATGAGACTCGTTTGTATTATTACCCACTGATGTTGAAGAAGTAGAACGTATTATATTAAATTTAAAAACAAAATGTACAGTTGGTTTGGATAAACTCTTTAATAGCTTTCTTTAAAAATCTCGACATATCCACTTTTGACTTATATCTTTAATCTATGGCTTACGAACGAAATATAACCTAAATATTTAAAAATATTAAATTCATCCGATATACAAATCTGGAGGCCGTGTAAATAATTAAAGACCTATTTCTATACCTCCGTCTATCTCAAAAATATAAGAAAGCTTAATTAATATCAGACTTGTAAAATACCTAGAGATCTTTAATATTGTATCAAACTTTTATTTCGGCTTTAGATCTGGAAAGTCTACCAACGATGCAGTACGTGAATTAACCGATTATATTATGAAAAATTTAGACAAAGTCAAAAAAACTATTGGAGTTTTTCTGGATCTTGCAAAAGCATTTAACACGGTCTCTATTCCTATACTGCTAAGAAAACTTGAAAAATCGGTATTGGTGGCACACAACTAATACTATTTAAAAGCTATCTAAGGGAAAGACTTCAGTGTGTTACAATAAATAATAATAAATAATAATTTCTTATATTTACGCGAACACTACACATGTAAATAAAACTAATTTTATTTTATATTTATTTAACTGAAGTTAGCCGGGCTAACTATGACATCAGGACGTCAAACACCTCAGTCCCCGTCACCATGCGTGCTGGAAAGCACCCGAAACGTCGAGAATATATAATAAGTTAATATACGAGATAAATTTCGTAAAATTGATTTTATTTAAATAATAAATAAATAACTCAATATAGTTCTGATGTAATTGTTAGCTGTGGAGTAGTTCAGGGGAGTATCCTAGGCCCAAATATATTCCTCGTCTACATAAATGACCTCCTGAAACTCAAATCCTTCATTGGCAAAATCATATCATATGCTGATAATACAAGCACGCTTATTCGCAGCAAGAACATGGAAGGAAGCCTTTGATAATGCTCAAACTGGGATTGACACTGTCTCAGTTTGGTTGTGGAGCACATTATTTTAAATATTTTTTTAATGTTTTTTTACATATTACCTAAATTCGACGCTATGATTATACGACTTTTCATGGTAAAGATCATATAACCTATGTCTGCTCTTATGGATTCCTACTGTAGCCCATTCATTGAATGACTTCCGACTGTTCAAGGAGAATGTTTTAAAAGTAAAAGTATTATTTAATTCATTGCAAATAAGCTTAAATAATGTTCCATACAAAAAATTTGGATCATTTTGGTATGAAAGTGATAGAAGTTTTGTTCACTATTTTACTTCCAAATTTCTCCAAACGACGTGCATTTACTAGAACAAAACACAAGTTTCTCATCTACTTGCTTTTTTAAAACAGAAGGTAACGAAACAACTTGTCCACAGTGATCAAAACTTAATTTTTGAATTATACACTCATGCAACGGCTTCACATTTGTAAAAATGTTATCTATACAATTTGCACTAGATTGGGCAATACGCATTGGCTCTAAAAATAAATTAAAAAGACCATAAGATTTAAACAATGATCTTAATTTAATATTGATGGAAGAAGCTTCTAGGAGATGTATATTAATGTCTCCACATATTGCAACAGATTTATTTTGGTTATTTAAATAACATTTCGATGTATTAACGTCCCGAGTTCAGAAACTAATTTACGTCCTTAAAAATCTAAGGCACGTAGCTAAACCTGAACTAGTGAAACAAATATATATTGCCTTTGTGTCAATCCATTATAAATAATTTATGGTATAACAATATAGCCGTGTAGTGGCGGTCAAGAATATCCACTACCCCATATCCTCCCGTGGGTGTCGTAAAAGGCGACAAAGGGAAACAGGCAGGAGATGGGCAGCAGCATCTTCCTGGTAACGGCATAAATACAATAAAAAAACTGCGGTTGCCAACCCGCTCGCCAAGCGTGGCAACTATGGCAATATACCCCCCATGAGCAATGACAATAATAAACGGCCCCCAGTCCCCGGCGGCCCCGCTATTCCTGGCTACGGTGGCGACCATGGTAACGGCGGGGCAGGGGGTGCTAAGAATCTCCGGTGGAGGTTCGGTTGCCACCTTAGACGACTCGACCTGGCAACGTACAACGCACGCACCCTGAGGACTGACGAGAAGATCGTGGAGCTGGAAGAAGAGATAGACAAGTTGCGCTGGCATATTATAGGATTATCGGAAGTCCGAAGAGAGGGGGAGGACACGGTAATCCTCGAATCCGGCAACTTGTTCTATCACCGGGAGGGCGACCATCTGTCCCAAGGAGGTGTCGGATTTATCGTCCACAAGTCTCTCGTTAACAACGTTGTAAAGATCGGGAGTGTGTCGACGAGGGTTGCGTACCTTATACTCAGAATCACCAAACGGTATTCGCTGAAGGTCATACAGGTTTACGCACCAACCTCGGCACACCCCGATGAGGAGGTGGAGGAAATGTATGAGGATATCTCTAGAGCCATGCATTCCTCCAAAACCCAATATACGGTGTTAATGGGAGACTTCAATGCAAAACTAGGCACAAGAGAGAACGGTGAGCTGAAAGTAGGGATATTTGGAATAGGGCAACGGAACCCAAGGGGCCAGCAGCTGGCCGACTTCATGGAGAAAGAGGGACTCTTTATGATGAACTCTTTCTTCAAGAAGCGGCCCCACAGGAAGTGGACCTGGTCGAGCCCCGACGGTTCGACAAAAAATGAGATTGACTTCATTATGACGACCAGACGACAACTGTTCAGTGATGTCTCAGTGATCACGAGGGTGAAAACCGGCAGCGATCACCGAATGGTTAGAGGCACCCTGAACCTAAATATTAAGTTGGAGAGGTCTCGTCTGATGAAGTCAACGCTCCGTCCCCCTCGTGCTCTAATCCAAAGTCCCGAAACCTTTCAGCTCGAGTTACAAAACCGCTTTCAGTGCCTAGTAGACTGCAATGAAGTGGACGATATGAATGACAAGCTCGTGGAAACTGTCCATGCGGTCGGAGCTAAGTTCTGCAAGACCCGCCGCAGAAGAACACAAAAACTCTCCGATCACACTCTTAATCTCATGGCTGTTAGACGGGAGATGAAGATACATTCTTCAACAGATTTGACAGCATACAGGCAACTGAACAGACAGATCTCTAAATGCATGCGGCGAGACTTACGCAACTTCAATACAGCTCGTATTGAAGAAGCGATCGAGCGGAACCAAGGCTCCAAAGTCTTTGCCAGAGATCTGTCTGCCAGAAAGAGCCAACTGTCGAAGCTGAAGACCGAGTGTGGCAGCATCGTTTCCGGGGCACCTGAGATTTTGAGTGAGATTGAGAGGTTCTATGGGCAGCTGTACACGTCATCGTTGGAGCCACACGCAAGTGTGAGTAACGATCCAAGAGCGAGTCTTATTCGACACTATTCCGAAGATATCCCGGACGTCAGTCTGAGCGAGATTAGAATGGCTCTCCAGGACCTTAAAAACGGCAAGGCCCCCGGCGAGGATGGAATTACTGCGGAGCTTCTGAAAGTGGGTGGAAGACCGGTACTTGAAGTCCTTCAGAGGCTCTTTAATTCCGTCCTCCATGGTGGCATTACACCGGAGGCGTGGAGCAGAAGTGCGGTGGTCTTGTTCTTCAAGAAAGGTGACAATGCTCTCTTGAAGAACTACAGACCGATTTCCCTTCTGAGCAGCGTCTACGTGCTGTTTTCGAGAGTCATTACGAATCGTCTCGCGCGCAGACTTGACGACTTCCAGCCTCCCGAACAAGCCGGTTTCCGAAAGGGCTTTAGCACCATAGACCACATACATACCCTACGGCAAATTGTACAGAAGTCCGAAGAGTACAATTTGCCACTATGTCTGGCGTATGTGGACTATGAGAAAGCCTTTGATTCCGTCGAAATTTGGGCGGTGCTGCAGTCCCTTCAGCGGTGCCAAGTTGACTGTCGGTATATCGAAGTGCTGAAGTGTTTGTACAGTAGAGCTACGATGGCTATCCGAGTACAGAACCAGAGTACGAAACCTATCCAATTGCAGAGAGGTGTAAGACAGGGTGACGTTATATCCCCGAAACTCTTCAACGCTGCATTGGAAGACGTTTTCAAGCTTCTGGACTGGAAAGGATACGGAATTAACATCAATGGCGAGTACATCAGTCACCTTCGATTTGCCGACGATATAGTCCTCATGGCAGAATCGCTGGAGGAGCTAAGCACTATGCTCAATGACCTCAATAGTGTCTCCCAACGGATAGGTCTTAAGATGAACATGGACAAAACAAAGATTATGTTTAATGTCCATGTCACACCTATGCCGGTAGTTGTTGGGAGCACTAAGCTCGAAGTTGTTGACGAGTATGTTTACCTGGGACAAATAGTCCGACTAGGTAAGTCCAACTTCGACCGAGAGGTCAATCGACGGATTCAACTCGGCTGGGCAGCGTTCGGGAAGCTACGACACATCTTTTCGTCAGAAATACCTCAAAACCTTAAAACAAAATTGTACAACCAGTGCGTGTTTCCAGTGATGACTTACGGAACTGAGACGTGGTCCTTCACTGCTGGCCGTATGAGGAAGCTCAAGGTCGCTCAGCGAGCTATGGAGAGGGCTATGCTCGGAGTTTCTCTGCGTGATAAACTTAGGAATAAGGATATCCGCAGTAGAACCAGAGTAACCGACATAGCCCAACGGATTAGTAAGCTGAAGTGGCAGTGGGCCGGCCATATAGCTCGAAGAACCGACAACCGATGGGGAAGAAAGGTTCTCGAGTGGCAGCCTCGTACCGGTAGGCGAAGTGTAGGGCGTCCCCCCACAAGATGGAGTGACGACCTGGTAAGACATGCAGGAAGTCGATGGATGCAGGTGGCTCAGGACCGTGCTTTGTGGCATTCCTTGGGGGAGGCCTATGTTCAGCAGTGGACTTGTGAAGGGCTGTAATGATGATGATAACAATATAGGGCCCCAGAAACTAAATTAATTCCCAAGGATCAGAGAGCTCTTATGGAGGTTTATACTTTGCGACCTATTAGTTATTCGACTAATGAAATATATAAAAACTGTGAACTCTTATTATTTTATTGATGTGTGTGTGTGCGTGTATATATATATATATATATATATATATATATATATATATATATATATATGAGGTATGACAGGCATGATACAGCCGTTATATGCGTATTTTAAATTGTTTAGCTGACTTTTGTTGGGCGTTAATAAGATTAACGCCCAACAAAAGTCAGCTAAACAATTTTATCAAGCATGCATAAAACATATCACAAACTGACTGTTTCATGTTTACCTCATCGATACATATGTTCTGTAAAATACCCAGGTATCGGTTTGTTTCAGCCTCGAATAGGATATTTTCTGTTGATGGGCATAGAGAAGTCTATGCCCTCACACATAGCAACCCTACTCATTTCGACATTGAGCACCGCACACTTATCCGTCACTAGCTCCATTCTAATAGAAATGTAGTGTTATGCTACTTACATATCATTTTACATCTATTTTTCCATTTTGTTTTTGATTTTCTGCATTCATATTTTGCATCACCTGTATTTCCATAGGATCCTGTAACGTTTTTAGACCATAAGAACACAATAACAAATTATTTTCACTTCGTATTTTCACGCTACCAGCACTTTTTAAATCGGCGTCAATGGAGTCTGCCTTTTTCGATCTTTTATTTAGTTCTCCGTAACTCTGCAATTTCGGGTTTTGTGCGCGCTGTTGCTCTACCTTTTTTCCTATATCAATAATATCTCATTTCTTACTTAAATCTTGCCGTTTTTCAATTATGAGCCTGAAACCAAAAATTGACATGTTTTGACATCGTTGTTTATCTGGTTGTCATGGCAATTTTTATACAAATTCGTTACCGGTCTGATGTTTTTACTTCAATATTTCCACATAAATACTCTTTTCCTCTGGGCCATTTACAATAATTTGCTTTTAATTTAAATAATTTCCCGTTCTCTCTAAAAAGGTATAAAAGTCGAACAATCGGCCAATAAATCGAGTCTCGCTTCAGCTTCCAAACTTGAAGCATCTCCTAAAGGCCTTATCCCGGGGCCGTACTGCCCCGGGATCCTGCAAGCCTCTGTCTTCACCTGAATTCGTCGCCTAGCCTACTCCAAGCGCGGAACCGCACTGCTCCGGGATCCTGCAAGCCTCTGTCTTCACCTGAAGTCGTCGCCTAGCCTACTCCAAGCGCGGGACCGCACTGCTCCGGGATCCTGCAGGCCCCTGTCTTCACCTGAAGTCGTCGCCTAGCCTAATACAAGCGCGGGGCCGCACTGCTCCGGGATCCTGCAAGCCTCTGTCTTCACCTGAAGTCGTCGCTTACGCCTCTACCTACTAGTGCTCGTGCTATCTTTAGCCGCTGTGTGTGCTTGCTCCAGGCGCTTCGGGCGTTTACTCCAGGCGTTGATAGCGCCTAATCAAGGCGCCGCGTGTGCCTACTCCAAGCGCTGCGTGTACCTACTCCAGGCGCTGCGTGTGCCTAGACCAGGCGCTGCGTGCCACCACCGCCAAGCGCGGTGTGCCACTTTGATCTTCAGGCTCCTCTTCAGTATTCATCTTATCTTTGTTTTCTATTTAATTGTAATTTACGTCACCCATCACCATCATCATACAATTTTTTTTATATAAAATTGTAAATATCTTTTTAAAATTTTAAATATATTATTTTCTTGTTCTATTTTTGTAATTTCGTTGTTGTTAGGTTAGGTTCTTTTTTTTATTGTCGCTTCACGACAAATTGCTAAAATCACAAGTGCTGATTAGCAATTCCATAAAATGGGAGCTACTGGAGGCGAATATCTTGAGATCATCCATATAAAAAAGGTGGGTCACTTTTGTACCTCCTTTCCGAAGCAGAAGTTCTCTCCCGAAACCCTCAAATGAGGTATTAGAAAGGTTTAGAGAGAGGCAAAATCAGATTGAACTCAAACAATCGCCCTGGAAGATACCCCTGCTTCTCTTTATAGGATTCTCCGCAGCCGTCATCCGCTCACCTAAATGACAAAGGATCGTACTTCACTGTCCCATACACTGCTGGAAGAAGTCTCTAACTGTAAATTCAGACTTGTACAGTTCGAGAACCCTCTTCAGCCATGTATGAGGTACAGAGCCGAATGACTTTTCGTAGTCTACGTTCCACGTACCATTAGCCGTTCCAATGATTTAAAGAGCCTCTTCTAATCACTCTGGACGAGACAATTCTGGTAGAACTGTGTCGAGTTCTCGATACGTCGCCGAATCCGCTTCCCCCAAACAGCGATTCTCTGCTTCAGATCGTCTTTGCGCTCCGTCAGTTTTTGCGTTATATCCGGCTGAGACAAACTGATATTTGTCCCAGCAAACGCCATCCTGACAGTGCGCACAATTCTCGGCCTATAATTGCCCGACCTGAAGCTTATCTATCTGCAGATGAGGGCCCTAAACTTTGCGATACGGTCCTCAATCCTTCTTCTCCAGGCTGGGATAGTGCTACTTTGCCCAGTAGCACGTATGGACTTGGGAAGTTTGGAACCAACATTGCAGCAAACTTTATTTTTTTTATAGGATAAAGTGACAAACGAGCACACAGTCCACCTGATGGTAAGTGGTTACTGTGGCCCATAGACGTCTACATTTATCCTCGTTTGTGAATCAAAATGCAGATGCGTTGTCACCCGTGAGGACTAAGATGGAATGCCTCTTTTCCAGTAAAATGGGTCTCCGGTTCTCTGCACTCACCATACGAAACACAGCAGTGTTAAGCTGCTATTTTACGCTGGTATTCCTTGAGAGCGTGGTTCTTCCCCGGTCGAGCCGACCCATTCATGCAACAACTATACTACTAATATAGTTGAGCATGGCTCTACCACGTACAACTGCCAAAGCAGCGCCAAAGAGTATTGAGTCTGGTATCGCAAAGGTCCCGGCTGGTATCCAAAAAGGTTGCCAGCAATGGGTTTAGGGCCGTCACGATATCCCGATTTCGCTTGCTTAGGGTTATGCGCGGTCTATTTTTGAGAGGCGAACAGCGGGTTTTACACAATAGCCTACTCTAATTTACTCCTCATCTACTCTAGTTCGTGATTGAACATTCCATCATAGCCGAGAAGAAGATTTATGGCGGCTTCCACATATGCCTGCTGGTCTATGGCCTAAGAAGCCGCACCCCTAGCTATAGATGGTTTATTCGATGAGTGAATAGTCTATAGCCGTAGCCGTTCGATTTCGGCATGATTTAACGAACTCGGTCTGCCTGGTTTTGCTCTGTGACTGGAACAGACAGCTCCAGCTCAGCAAAAAAGCGATGCATCCGGGCCCAATACACTATCCCTCCAGTTTTTTCCCCTTTCTCCTATGGTAGGTCCGCAATGCATTTGTTTTCATATCTTTGTTAAAAATATGAACATTTTTGTCCAACAGCGGCGGGTGCCGCTGGAGCGCGCCGAGAGGACCCTGCCGACACCAAGTCATCTGGTGGGGATGATGGATGCGAGAGGCTTCTAGGTGGTCGTGCAGCACCTTGCGCTCGGATGGCGGTCCGCATGCTGTCGCGTACAACGCAAACTCCAGACGCACCCCGGTGACCCCCAGGCAGCGGCCCTATGCGCGGTCTTTTTTTTTTCATCATCCACAAAATGGGCTTTAATTAACGGGAGACACCCAGGCCCGGCACAGTTTCATAATTTGGCCGTAAGCACAAACGGAATCCCATTTTAGCACCCTCAATTCTGCCGAGGAACGGCGCTCACACCTCTTGGTAAGGCGCTGACTGACTGCGCCAACATAGCAGTTTTGTCACTTAACTGTTACGTCAGCGGGCGATGGGGTCGTCACTTCCCAACGCCTTATTATTGTTATTAGTAATGCAGCAGAGACAGCTCGCAATATCAAACCTACGAATGTTTCACTACAGGCTATCACATGTCCACTACTGAACGTAGATGGGAGGTAGATGTTCAGCAAGGAATACCACATAGCGTAGTCCAGAGCCACTAACTCTTCTGCACAATCGGTTACCACTCCATAATTAGTTTCATTGAATTTAATATTTTATATGAAATATCTTTAAAGAATTGATATATTTTCTTCTATATAACTGTACAAAAAAATACGCTGAATCTCAGAAATTATTTCTTGCACATTTATTTTATATTTATATTTATTAATTTTTTAGTTTTGTTTAAATGAAAACAAATAAAACAAAGAATATTTGATATACATCATAGCATTTTTGGCCGAAACAATTACTAAGTTAAAGTCTGTCAGAAATCTGTCATGTGTGACATGACACCGCTGTAATCGCTTCTCAAAAAGCTTATCTCCTGTTATCTGAAATTTTCCGTTTTCCTAAACTGTAGCTTATTATTTCATTTGTATTAAAGCATTTTTGGCAAAACATTTGTATTTTGAATGAATTTGTAATTATTTATGAGGGAGATAATTGTGAAATTAATAGAAGATACATTTGTAACAAATATGTTAAAATCATCATCGTCATCACCGTCGTCTTGTAGCGTATCCCCGTGTGGATATAGATGTTAGGGATCATATTCGTAGTTCAAGTATGTTTTGCCTTAAATACACACGGATTTAGTCAGTAGTAATCAGTCGAATACCACGACATTTTGCTTGTTAAATCTATGATTTTACTTATATAATGGGTTTATAAAGGTACACGAGAAAATACAGGACACTATACTAATTATGTTTCGCTTCTGCCACAAAACAAGTGTTATTTATAAAAAATAATCAAACACTTAATTGAATTCTACTATCGTTGTGGTGAAACACAGAACATATAAGATACATATTTTTGACTAACAGACGAGACAGTTCATTGCTTGACATCCATCTAAATGTTAAAAAGGCCCTTAATGTGATGTGTGATCTTTTTTGCGATAACCATTCCTGAAATAAGAAGAACTTTTTACAATGGCACAGGGTCCTATCCTTCGCATGTCTCCTGCGCGGCCATACCGATGGTGTGGCGGCGATGGGGTGGGGAGGAAGAGGATTTTCAGGGACCTGAGCGACAATATTATAAAGCGCAACTCTACTTTGCACGACAAAAACGTGACAGAAAAGGCTGGTGTAACCTTCCCTGGTGTTGTCTCGGGAGTGGAATGTGGGACTATTCTTAGTCCAGATAAAGATCAAGTAGGTGGTTCTATTCTGGTCCCATCATTACATTTCCTCATTAAAAAGAGGTCTATACCTAATATATTCATAATAAAGTGGGAAAATGAGCTAACAGGAATATATATATATATATATATATATATATATATATTCCTTTGGTAAAAAGACACGAAGTACCAATAAAGTAATACCTATTACTTTATATTTTAATAGCGCCTAATATTTTAACATTAAAACATTTGCGTCGTACATTAAGTCAAGTTTAATAGAAACATAATTTATTAAACAGTGCCAACACGCGCTTTACTCGTACAAATATACCATCACGAAAACTTTTTATAGGACGCTTTAATATGACCTGCACTGTTGAAATTGTTTAATAGTAATTAAGTTCAATTATCTACGCAAATACCTACATCATCTACACGGATGATTTAGGTATTTACTTTATATGTTAAATATTTTAACGAGTTTAACAAAGTAACTTACCAAAAACAATCATTTGCTTTGTTCTTGAATCCTCTTCCATGAATGTTGAAACGACACACGTGTAATCACCAGAGATGTCGGTATTGGGCTTCACTATGCGGAGTGCTCTGTGCATTTTTAATGGGTCGTTTGATGCTTTGTAGGTTAAGTCGACACGACCCCTCAATATTCCCATGTCCTGTGGCTTTTGCGTCACAATCCATTGGTAGACAGGCCTAGCTTTATTTCTGAAAAACCACTTCACTACCAGTCCTGATGTGTTGTTACCGTAAGTATAGTCACAGTCTAGAATTACAGCGTCTTGCACACCGTACTGTATTATTTCTGGCACTACTATTTTCACTATTTTAACCGCATTCAGTACTGAAACAAAGAAATAAACTTGAATCTTACTTTCATAATATGCAATTGCTAAGGAATAAAAATACATTTAACTTGCTTTTTATAGTTTTGACCAAAATATATTGGATCTTTAAGGAAAACTTTCATAATTTAGGGAATTTACATATACAAATATTGAAGTTGCTCTTTTTTTAAAAAATCTGTCCCTTTCTAAAGTTATAGGTTTTTTTATGAAACCAAAATAAAAAAGAATTTATAGTCCTACTTTCAGTCTAATGCAGCCCATGAAAACCCGCAGCTTACTTCGACCACTGAAGGCTAGATGATAGAGGCGTTGTTACCCCTGAGGACTGAGATCGTATGATTATATAATATTATTGATTTTTATTGTATTAATTATTGGTTACTGAAATAAATAATTTGAAAAAGAGATATATATTTCTAGCTTCATTGTAGGAAATAACATTGTATCAATTTTTAATTTGATTTTAAAGATTGAAAATATTTTAATAAAACAAGTTACGCCAGGATGGAATTGAATACATTCTTTAAATATTGTTTCAGAGGCCACTTCTTTAAATATTTAATTAAAACATTATTTACTTACTGAAGTAAATATCGGAAAAAGTGTGATTAATTTATAAACAAAGGTATTTATAATTGAAACAACAACGGGCCAGTTCGACTGACAGTGAGTTATTGCCGGCGTCAATAATGATCGGAAAGTCTAATATTAGCGCAAACAGACCAAAAGAAAAAGCTTTTTCTTAATGTAAACAATTTATATTCATGGAGAGTATGGAAAATAATTGAGAACATTTTAAATCTAGATGTTTATTCTCAGTCTTTCCCTCTATAACTGTACCCATTAGCCTGGTATTACGTGGTAGAGCCATGTTGCAGCTATATTAGTAGTATAGTTGTAGCAAGATTGGCTTGGTTCGACCAGGGAATCACCACGCTCTCACAGAATACCAGCATAAAATAGCAGCTCAACGCTACTGTGTTTCATTAGGTGTGTATACTGTTAGTTTACTGGAAACGAGGCATTCTATCATAGTTCTCACGCGTGACAACGTATCTGCATTTTGATTCGTAATCGAGGATAGATATAGATGTCTACGGGTCACAGCAACCAATTACCAGTATGAAAAGAATCAAGTATTAACAATTTCTATATAATCTTGTGGTTGCCGCTAGACAGCGTCTTTATATATTTAGACCAACAACGGAGCGGAGAGGAAAAATATATGGGGGAGGTACAATCAGAAAACTCTCATTTAATGGGTATTTTGACACATTTATAATACTTTACACACAGACTACATCTTTTCACACGTTAGAGCTCTTTTATTTTTATTTTCATAGAAAAGATTTCAAACGAGCACATAGTTCGCAGGATGAAAAGTGGATTTTTGTTTCATGGACTGCATTTATTTTCGATTAAAAGTCAAAATGCAGGTGATTTGTCACCCCAGAGGACTGATATGGAATGTCTCGTCTCCTGTAAAAAGAGTTACTACTAAAAGTAGCAGCATTAAGCTGCTATTTTTAGTGGTATTCTGTGAGAGCGTAGTCCTCCCTGGGTAAGAAGACCCATTCGTTCTGCAACCATAATATAGATGAATTGTGACTGTTTTATGTAATTCCGTCTGGCTTAAATGGGATGCCTATACTGTCAACTGGTAAAACCCACATTAGGATATTTATGTCAATTGTCATGATCGCTTTTACGGTACACATTTTCAATATACTCTTTATATATAATTACTCAAATATATACATAATAAATCTTAAATTTTAAAAGCTTTTCTTTTTCTCTATAATGTTAATTTGCGACTCGTCCTTTAGTCATCACATAAATTAAGGAACTATTTATAAATATTCAACACCACCTGACATATTACAACCATGTTATTTTTCTCTTAATTGTGGTTAAAAAGTATTTTACTTTTCTTACAATGATTTATCAACCCATACGTTCCAAATTTAGACTTTTTAATATAATGGCTTAGAGTATAAATAGCAAAAAAAATTTATGAATCTATCGATAACTACAAGTACATTCCCTGACATCTGGAAACTAGCCTTAATACGTCCTCTTCCAAAAAATGCCAATTCTGCTACCGTGACAGACTTACGGCCCATAAGTTTGCTACCTACATTAGATTATAATATTGACATTTAATTGTTATAATTATAATAATAAATTTAATTTAATAGACATAAATAATTTAATTAAGAATTGTTTTTAAAGAGATAGGTATTACCTATCTAAATATATTTTTAGACAGATAGCAAATGTACTATCTTATTGTTTATATATTAACTCAGCCAAGGACTTGGCTACACAAACATCTGCTCATTTTGAGCAGTATAATGACTTAATATGCAATGTGGAATCAGTTCTAAGTAATTTAAATTAGAAAATGAGACAATAGAGGTAATCTCTAGCAGTTGTAATAATTTAAATAATTTAGAATGTAGCTTACAAATCTTTAATTGTATGACTCTACAGAGTGATAATGAAAATTGTTTACACCTGGTGCATCAAAATATATAAGGCATGATAGGCAAAGAGCTAGAAATTGAGTTGTTCTTAAATAGCAACAATATTCATATTTTATGTATTACTGAACATAAGTTAAAAGCTTATAACTTAATGTTTAACTTCAAAAATCACCAGGTGGTCAGTTCTTTCAATAGAGAAACGGTTTTAAGAGGTGGCTCCTTAATATTGGCTAGTAAATTATTGTCATGTAAAGAACGTAAAGATATTTTGAGCCTCTCTGTTGAGCGAACTATATAAATGGCATGTGTTGAGTTTGAGCACCTCATTGTTGTGAGCGTCTACAGACCACCATGTTCTATATACGATACTTTTGAAAAAATTATGGAGGAAGTTTTTGCTAATCTTAATTAACAGAATAAATCTGTTGTAATATGTGGAGAATTTAATATCAATCTCCTAGAAGCTTCCTCAATCAATATTAAATTTAGATCATTGTTTAAATCATATGGTTTTTTAATTTATTTTTAGAGCCAACGCGTATTGCCCAATCTAGTGCAACATGTATAGATAACATTTTTATAAATTTGAAGCCATTGCATAAATGTATAATTCAAAAATTAATTTCTGATCACTGTGGACAAGTAGTTTCGTTACCTTATGTTCACAAAAAGCAAGTAGATGCGAAAGTTGTGTTTGTTCCAGTAAATGTACGTCGCTTGGAGAAATTTATAAGTAACATAGTGAAAAACTTCCATCACTTTCATACCAAAATGATCCAAATTTTTTGTATGGAACATTACTTAAGCTTATTTGCAATGAATTTAATAATACATTTACTTCTAAAACATTCTCCTTGAACAGTCGGAAGTCATTTAATGAATGGGCGACAGCAGAAGACCATAAGAGCAGACATAGGTTATATGATCTTTACCATGAAAGGTCATATAATCATAGCGTCGAATTTAGGGAATATGTAAAAAAATATTCAAAAATATTTAAAAGAGTGTGCTCCACAGCCAAGTCTTTGCATTTGAGCAACAAAATTAAGACGGTTTCTAATAAAATTAAAATGACATGTAGTATAATTAATAGCAAAACTGGTAAGATCAACTCTCGCAATTCAAACTACCAGTTAAGTGTTAATAACAAATTAACCGAATCAGATCAGGATGTTGCAGTGGTTTTTGAGAAATATTTTACGGATATTCCGATATTAACCACTAAGTCACTGAATTCTTCTCCTGCGGTCGCCGAATCATAACTTAAACAAAATGTAAATGCGTGTACAAAGAATTTTACATTACATAAATTATCATCAAAAGATATTGTAAAATATTTTAAAACTATTGGTCTTAAGAAAACTGCGGATCTCTGGGGGATTTCCGTTAAAGTTATTGCGTCTATAATAGATACTATCGCGCCTCATTTAGCTGTTATTTTTAATACTAGTATCGAATCTAGTGTGTTTCCTGATTTAATGAAGTATAGTAAAGTAATACCTTTATTTAAATCTGGTAGTACATTAGACCTCGCCAATTTTAGACCTATTTCTGTACTACCAACACTTAGTAAGATTTTTGAAAAAATTATTCTTGATCAAATGTTAAATTTCTTTAACATAAATAATTTACTTCATAAAAATTAATTTGGTTTCACAAGGGGTCTGCTCGACAACTGATGCCGGTGTTGAGCTGATTAAATATATATTTAATGCATGGGAGAATTCACAGGATGCTTTGGGTATATTTTGTGACCTATCCAAAGCCTTCGATTGTGTTCACCATGAAACATTAATCAGGAAACTTCAACACTACGGTATAAGAAGTGATGCTCTTAAATTAATTATTTCATATTTAAGTAAGAAAACGCAAAAAGTTGTCATTAACAGTATGAGTTCTTCCGGGTCGATGGTATATATGGGCTTGCCTCAAGGCTTAATTCTCGGCCCCTTTCTGTTTCTTGTATACATTAATGACTTACCTTACATAGTAAGAGATTTATTTATTTATTTTTTATTTATTTATTTGGTTTACCAACACATGTAACACTGATACATATGCTTAATTCTAATATAGTAATATAAACTAAGTGCACATTCAATAATAGGTAAACACCGCATGCTTAGTGTTCACAGCATCTCCTACAAGCTGTTACCAAATAGCTAAAAATATACGATACAAACTTAAAATTAAAAATAATATAAAATTAACACAAAAAAAAATTACTACAAACAAACATTAAAATTTTGATAAATTTTGTGCCGAAAATCATTAAAAGAGTCGTGGTGAATATCAACTACATTATTATAGGTATTTAAAAGTCTGGAAAGTCTAGATATTGGGAAATTAAATCCTTGTACAGTTCTATGAAGAGGCGGCGAAAGAAAAGTAATGAATTTACGAGGATATCTACTTGGGGTACGAAAATTAAATTTACGTAGTAATAAAGGGCAATCTAAGTTATTTTTAAATATTTTATATAAAAGTTGCAAATCCAGAATGTCCCGGCGTTTTGATAGTGAAACAATTTTAAATGACTTTAATCTACCTACATATGATGCATTTTTATATGCTTTTCGTGTTCAAAAGGCAAGATGCCATAAAATCTTTTTTGTACGTGCTCAAGGCAAAGGTTATGGGTAGAATAATGGGGACGCCAGACTGTGCTACAATATTCTAATATACTTCTAACAATTGAGAAGTATAAAAGTTTTTTTGTGGTAACATTACGGAATTCTTTACTATTTCTTATAACAAAACCTAATGATTGAGATGATCTTTTAATTACACTTTCTAGTTGTGGTATAAATGTAAGCTTTTTATCAAATACTACACCTAGGTCCTTAACAGTTTACACTTCTTGTATAACTACACCATTGAGGGTATAAACTGATGGGAAAATATTATTTTTGCGAGTGAATTTAATATGTGCACATTTTTTCAGATTTAGATTCATTCCATAAAGATCACACCATTTAGAAAGTTTAGTTAAATCGTCCTGAAGAAGTATCATATCTGACGATTTATTACCAATTTTACAAAATTTTAGGTCATCAGCATACATAAAGCAATTGGAATGTAAGAAACAATTAGGAATATCGTCATTGCTGTGTATATATATATACATATATATATATATATATATATATATATATATATATATATATATATATATATATATATATATATATATATATAACAAATCATATATTA
This sequence comes from Parnassius glacialis, assembly GCA_033319125.1. Taxonomy (NCBI): domain Eukaryota; kingdom Metazoa; phylum Arthropoda; class Insecta; order Lepidoptera; family Papilionidae; genus Parnassius; species Parnassius glacialis. The sequence continues at coordinate 50,453,788 of JAVANC010000006.1, read as the reverse complement.
TATTATAATTTTATAATATACACTGTTAAATTAAATTATGACGCTTACTAATGTTCCCGTCACGTCTCACGTACCGTTCAGCAACTTGCGTTCAGCATAACTATACAATACGTATTTTCCATTTTGTTACTATCATTCATCAGTTGTTACTATCATCTACTACTCGTTTAATGTCAACACTTACAGCACGGTCTCCGTAGGACCGTATGGGGCCGACTAAAAATCAACGTCGCTATTCCGCAGCTTATGCTGAGGCGATCCCTTCCGCCACTTCTTCTTTTTTGATTATTAAGTAATGAATTGTTTATTTATTTTTTTGTGCTTTTTTAAATATTTTATTCTTATTTGTATTAATTTTGTTTATTAATTTGTGATTGTCATCTAAAGTGTCGGAATAAATGTTTTTATGTCAAAAGCGGATTTAGCAGACGTTTATAAGCAAAACATAAGCGAGCATGTCCACATTTTCGGTAGCGGTTAAACGTGGTAGAGCCATGCTGCAGCTATATAAGTAGTATAGTTGTAGCATGACTGGGTCGACTCGATGGCCCACGGGCCTTCCCCGGTCGTATTTTACAGAATACCAGCGTAAAATAGCAGCTTCACACTGCTGTGTTTCGTATGGTGAGTGTAGAAAACTGGATACCCCTTTTACTGGAAATGAGGCATTCCATCTTAGACCTCACGGGTGACAACGCATCTGAATTTGATTCGCAGACGAGGATAAATGTAGATGTCTATGGGCCACAGCAACCACTTATCACCAGATGGACTGTGTGCTCGTTTGTCACCCTATCATATAAAAAAGCGTCACTGCAAAAGGTCGCAATATCTTGTTTACCAACAGAAACTCCCGGGCTACCCTGCGCTATTAATAAAGAGTTTTATTTACTAACGGTACATGCATCTGACAGTAACGATCGCACTTTTACTCTATCATTTATCGTGTCGACCGCCTTTATTATTTAAATTTTCCTTTTCAGAATTCTTGTTCACAAATTTTGCTTTTAAGGTTTCCGTACCAATTTTTTTTACCTTAATTAAACGAATAAAGCAAATGAGGGAACTGTTTTTTTACTTCATAAAAATTGCTTTTACTAACAAATTCTGTTAAAAACTGCCTCCAACAAGTGCAAATACTTTCTAGTACTATAATAATCTCAGGTCCATATAATAATGTCTTGCGTATTTGGCCGTGGAAAGAAAAGAGGAGATCTCTCACTGGGTAAAGTGATCAGCCCGGAAAGCGACCAACGCTCCGTGTGCTCGTGCAGAACTATTCTAAATATATATACCGCAGTACTTCGGAACTTTGATAGTATGATTTAGGCTTTGGTGTGCTTCGTTAGTTGTGCGATGACAGTTTCGCCACACATAAAAGTGTTTTTTTTTAACTATATAAAGCTAGCGTTTAACTACAATTCCACCTGATAATAAGTTGTAATGTAGCCTTAAATGGTGAAGGGCACTGATTTTATAAAATCCTATTCACTCTTGCCTTGAAAACACCCACAATGTAATCGGATGAAAAGACAGATGCTGGCAACTTATTCCACTCCTTTGCTGTACGCATGACACGCATTCAAACCGTTTGGTTTGAATGTGTGGTAAGGCAACAACGAAAAGGTAGTGACTGGCCGAACTTTGGCTGTTCGATAATGGAAGATAGAGGATGTATCTACGCACATTCTCCGAAATGCATCCTGTAAAAAACCGAAAGCCCTACTTTGCGACTGTGTTCGAGACTGGTAAGATTGGTTTTAACCAGATTCGGGTCACCACTAAGCCTCTTTGGACGACTTTCCTTTAAAATTAAACCTAATAAATGGCATTTTGCAACACCAGCCCATATATGCCAGCAATAATCCATGCACGATCGGACTTGCACTTTAATATAGCGTAAGCAGCTGTCCCGGCGTAAAGTACAATGACTCCTAGCTTTCTTGCAGCTGCTTTGGCCTTTGACTCAATGAACCGCCCGAAGTTCAGGTTTGAGGATATCTCAGCCCCCAATAAATGAATGCGGTCGGTTTATTACTGTGAAGCATTTCGGAGAGAAGGGTTCAAGGTGAGCAAGACTTCATGTCGTGTGAGATTCATAAGATTTACCATAGCGTCTCTTTCGGGCTGGATTTGATCCCAACTGTCCTGAGCACTTGGTTGGTATCTCTTTAAAGCCTTGCTGTTATCTGTATACTCATAGGTACCAGTCATAAGCATATCATTATAGTCTATTTGCTAAGATAGTGTCGGTACACCCGGAGGCGCACTTATTATTTTACTATTATTTTATTTATTTTTACTGTATTTGTGAAAGAAATTTTTCCTATTAGAAAAATACAATTAATAAAATGATTTTTTATTCTTATGACTATTGTGATGAATTTTAAATAAAAATAATAAAAACAAGTTAGGTAGCAAAGAACTTTTCACTACGTCGATTCATTTTAAAATGCAATATTTTCCTTTGGGCGTACTGTAAGCGGCTACCTTTGATGTAACGGCGGCACCTTTGAAAAAATGCAGCACGTGCCAAGGTGGCGCAGGAATCCATCAAATATGTTGGTAAGAATTACTTAGCGTATATCCGCTCGATAAAATAAAATGATGCATCATACCCAGCACCACTACTTTGCACTAAGGTGTGGGGAGTAGTGGTGCCGGGATTATTGGTGACGGGGATAAAGCACGCAATTGAGGGAGGGCGGGAGGTGCTCTTCAAACTAGGTTAGTTACATCATTTTATTTTACCGAGTGGATATACGCGAAATAATTCTTACCAACAGTAATACAATAATACATACCAACTTAAATATAATGGATTTTCGCAAAGTTACGCTTGATGCTATTAATTACCATTAGATTGATTCCGGTGTACGATCCGGTGTATGGATTTTACATTGATGACTCCTAATGTGAAATCCTTTGAGAATTTGAGAATTAAAGTTACTGAATAAGTCTTCCATTTTTGCTAAACTAAAGTAGCAATGGGTAAGTTAACTAAGTGGTAAGATATTTTTACTGTATATGAGTCCGTCTAGGTAAGTACTACCTTTTATCCTATTTTTGCTTTCAAATAGCTGTACCTGCACTGATGTGGAAGGTATAAATGTTTTTTTTTATATAATAAGGATAACAAACGAGCCCAAAGTCCACATAACGATAAGTGGATGCGATGGTCCATAAACATCTACATTTATCCTGAAATAAGAATCAAAATACAGATGTGTTTTCACCTCTGTGAACTAAGATGCAATGTCCTAATTCCAGTTAAAAGGGTCTCAAGTTCTCTACACTTTCCATACGGAATACAACAGTTCATTAAGCTGCTATTTTACGCTGGTTTTTGTGACAGCGTGGTCTTTCCCCGGTCGAGTTGACCCATTCGTGCTACCACCACAATATAGCTGCAGTATTGCTCTACCACGTTTAAAATATAATTACAGTTTGTGAGACATTTGAGCATTCAAAACGCTGCCGGCAACAGTAAGAGTGAAACCGAAATTGAATAGAATTACACGCCGCGACAGTGGCCTATCTCCAGTAGAAGACTGCTGCAGGCGGATGATAATTATGAATAAATACACTTGAAAGTGTTTTAGATAAATTTTCGCTTTATTTTATTAAAATAAAGAGAACTAATTTGATTTTACTGATAAATTCATTCATGTGAGTACCCAATAATTAATTGCATGCCGTGCGTGACTGCCTGCTTATAATGCACACTATAATGGGAACGTCATTTGAATATCTAGCCGTTTAATGTAAATAACTGCTTCGTACTCTATGACAAACGATTAACCACACTAAGCGTTAGTGCAAATAGTTTGGATTCGATGACTTTGTTCGAACTAGTTTTGCAATTTGATTGTTCTCATACCAAGAATAGTTGGCAGGGTTCATTTTAGTAAAATTTAATGTAACTGTATTTTATGTAGATTTATTAAAGAGGTAATGTTAATTGAAACATTTGCAGATTAAACTAAAAATGTGTAGTTTTCACTAATAAGGCGACTATTGTGTTAAAATTTTGCAGATAAAATTTAATGGTCAACATTCTGTGAGAAATTTCATCAGTGTCCTGAAGGGAGACAGCGCATCTGCGGCATCCTTTATTTGACGAGGGATTCAGGTGTCCATGGGCTTCAGTAACAACTTACCATCAAGTGAATTATTTTATGTTTCTTTTTCAACCGAATATTAAAAATAAACTTGCACACACAGTAGAAAATAATAATTCTAAATGTATTAAATTGTCTCTGTAGTATTATTTTTAGAGCAGCTATTGTATACAAGAGCGATGAGATTTTTATGGAAGTTAAAACATTCAGACCAGGGACGGTAGCAACGTCCACGGTGCAAGATATCTGACAGTGAAGGTTAGAAGACTGACCTATGCACCGAGCAACCGTATATGGCTGGAGCGAACGGAAAAAATTACACTTCGATCTCCCGAAATTAAACGGCATGGCAGAAATTGGTACGAACAAATGCCATCTGTACTCGTTTTTTTTATATAGGATAGGGTGACAAACGAGCACACAGTCCACCTGATGGTAAGTGGTGCCTGTGGCCCATAGACATCTACATTTATCCTCGTTTGCGAATCAAAATGCAGATGCGTTGTCACCGGTGAGGACTAAGATGGAATGCCTCTTTTCCAGTAAAAAGGGTCTCCGGTTCTCTACACTCACCATACGAAACACAGCAGTGTTAAGCTGCTATATTACGCTGGTATTCTGTGAGAGTGTGGTCCTTCCCCGGTCGAGCCGACCCATTCGTGTTACAACTATATAGCTATTAATATAGCTGCAGCATGGCTCTACCACGTTTTTCCGGTCAGAGTGGCAATCTAAATTATTATCCGCATTCCCATCTGGGGAAAACTATGGTCAAATACTTAATTATATGTTAGCTAAAAATGCTAGGTTTGGAGACTCGTTAGGGAAATACTTTTAAGATAAAATTGCATTAATTAATGTATGGAGTTCGGAATTAAAGAGAATTTCAAGTACCAATTTTTCAAGCGCTTTTAGAATCTCCGCTGTAATTCCATCTTCACCTGGGGCCTTGTAGTTTTTAAAATGCTTGAGAGCTATTTTAATCTTGCTTAGACTCACGTCGGGAATATCATTGGGATAGCGTCGAATAAGACTTGCTCTTGAATTTTTACTCACACTAGCGTGTGGCTTCAACGATGATGTATACGGCTGCCCATAGAACCTCTCAATCTCACTAAAAATCTCAGTTGTCCCGGAAACGACGCCGCCATCCTCGGTCTTTAGCTTGAACAGGCTTTCTGGCAAACAGATCTCTAATAGAGACTTTACAACCCTGGTTCCGATCGCTTCTTCAATACGAGCAGTATTGAATTTGCTTTAGTCCCGCAGCATGCTTTTGGAGATCTGTCTCTTCAGTTGCCCGTACGCTGTGAAATCTGCTGAAGACTGCAGCCTTATTTCCCGTCTAACAGCTATGATATTAAGAGTGTGATCGTAGAGTCATTGTGTTCTTCTGCGGCGTGTCTTGCAGAACTTAGCTCTGATCGCATAAAAAAATTTCACAAGCTTTTTATTCGCATCGTCCACTTCATTGCAGTCTTCCAGGCACTGAAAACGGTCTTGTAACTCGAGCTGAAAAGTTTCGGAACTCTGGACTAGAACACGAGGGGAACGGAGCGTTGACTTCATTAGACGAGACCTCTCCAACTTAACGTTTATGTTCAGTGTGCGTCTAACTATTCGGTGATCGCTACCAGTTTTACCCTCGCGATCACGGAGAAATCATTGAATAGTTGTCGTCTGGTCGTCATAATGAAGTCAATCTCATTTTTTGTCGAACCGTCGGAGCTCGACCAGGTCCACTTCCTGTGGGGCCGCTTCTAGAAGAAAGAGTTCATCATAAAGAGTCCCTCTTTCTCCATGAAGTCGACCAGCTGCTGGTCCCTTGGGTTCCGTTGAACTATTCCGAATTTCCCTACCTTTAGCTTGCCGTTCTCTCTAGTGCCTAATTTTGCATTGAAGTCTCCTATTAACACCATATATTGGGTTTTGGAGGAATGCATGGCTATAGGGCTATCCTCGTACATTTCCTCCACCTCTTCATCCGGATGTGCCGAGGTTGGTGCGTAAATCTGTATGAACTTCAGCGAATACCGTTGGTGATTCTTAGTATAGGGTACGCAACCCTCGTCGACACACTCTCAATCTTTACAACGTTGTTAACGAGAGACTTGTGGACGATAAATCCCACACCTCCTTGGGATAAATTTCGCCCTCCCAGTGATAGAACAAGTTGCCGGATTCGAGGGTTACCGTGTCCTCCCCCTCTCTTCGGACCTCGGTTAATCTTAAAATATGCCAGCGTAACTTGTCTATCTCTTCTTTTAGCTCCACGATCTTCTCGTCAATCAATTATTGTTTTAAAAACTACTTTTATTTTTGTGTACGTACATTACATTTTTATAAATTAATGTATTGAGAGGCCAAAGTTAATATATTAATTTACTAAAATTTTTGTTGCAGTGACTCTTTAGGTTTTAGATCATAAATTGCTCTTATGGTCCTGTTCTGTAAAACAAATATAATTTTAGTGTCAGCTGTGTGTCCCCATAGCAAATTACCATACGACATTATGCTACGGAAATAGCTAAAGTAAACTAGTCTAGCTGTTTCAACACTGGTAAGAGTCTTATTCACAGCATATGCTGCAGAACTAAGTCTGCTTCCTAGTTTTGATATATGGGTCTCCATTGAAACTTCACGTCTAGTGTCATTCCAAGAAAAATGGTGGTATCTATAAGACTCAGTTTTGACATTTGGACTCATAAATTTCATACATTTCGTATAAATGCCATTTAAATGCAAATTATTAACTGGTTCAACGTTAATAATTTACTAATTTAGATATAGCATTATTTACTTCGTCATGTTTTAGTAATTCTCGACTTAATTTGAAAATTAAAGAAGTGTCATCTGCAAATAATACTATATCATGGTTATCCCCTATTATGTAAGGTAAGTCATTATCGTATTTAAGAAAGAGAAAGGAGCCGAGAACTGAGCCTTGAGGCAGGCCCATTTGTACCATCGACCCGGAAGAGCTCATTATATTAATGGCAACATTTTGCTTTCTCTTACTTAAATATGAAATAATTAATTTAAGAGCATCACTTCTGACACCGTAGTGTTAAAGTTTCCTGATTAGTGTTTTATGGTGAACACAATCGAAGTCCTTGGATAGGTCATTCATAGGATTGGAAAAGAGTATACAACGTGTTGTGATTGGGATTAATGATTCTCAGAAATAGCTATATTAATCATAAATTAAGTAAATTAATAACTTAGTTGCCATAAATTGTGTTTTACAATTAATTATATATATGCGTGATGACACAGAAAGATGTTATTCGTAGTGTAAAGATTTGGTTGGTACGATTGGTACAGGAGAGGTTCCACAATTTTTTCCTGTAATATGTAGATGTTGGTATCATACTATTATGGTGGATTTTAAGAATTTAATTAATAGAAGCGCAGGAAATTAAATTTATCGACGTAAATTTTATCATCTGTTTTGAAAAAATATCTATACATAAATACATGCAGTAAAGCCATTTAAAAGTTTTTTTGAACATGGCCCTCCACCATATATTGCTTATAAAGATTATTTTTCAAATACACTTTACACTTTATATTAATACACTTTGTTTAACGCGTTAGCAACCGCAGTTTATAATCGTTTTTATAAGGAAGGTGCTGCTGCCCATCTCCTGTTTCAGTTTATCTCTATCACCAACAGTTCTCTGACACTCATCCCACAGCTCAGCACAGAATTTCCCTAATTTCTTAGAGGTTTAAGGAACTATAAGACCGCAGCGCTGATATCATGAGGTAAATCTATACTTAAAATTTAATATGTAATAATAACTACAAAAACTACAAAAAAAAACTAGTAACTTAATTATCATACAGCCATACTCCCCGCGGTATTGTGCTAAGAACGCTGGCTGCGTTTCTCCGCTGAAACGCTATAATTAGCCTTTGAGCGAGAAAAGAACCAGCCCTCTTATCACCAGCAGCAACGACGAGCCGCGGATGTAGTTCCTTTAGGAACTTCACCGCACGTGGACCCCGCGGGCCGATAGTCTCTACAGCAAATGGCGCAAATATGTAGTCATCTCTCAAAGACTCATATTTGCGCCACTTACTCAGTTCAGCTGCCTCTGATGCCGCCCCCGCTCTAAATTTAATTATTATGATACTCAAAAAAAGTGCCAATGGGGTTTGAACCGGGTTGCTTGCATGCTGTGAAATACACAGGCAGTGCTTAGCCTCTGAGGTATTACGGCTCTGTAAGGAATAATTTGATTTAAAAATTACGTCTGCTTGTGATTAAGCAAAATAAAATTTTTGATATCTAAGAGCCGTAATAGCCAAGCACTCGAATTAGAGTATTCAACTAAATACTCTAAGACGCTCGCCAATAATCGAGTGTTTGGCTGTAAATTTTAAATTTTAAATTGGTAAACTATAATTAACTATGTTCCGTGTAAAATCTTATTTCTATTAGGATTTATTTGCAGTCGTAATCCTATACTTCGAGTGAGCAAATCTAGTTATTAATATAAAATTTTAAATAACCATGAAAAGACACTACACATGCATGTATATATTTAGTAGAAAAAATATACCACTCGGAATTTTGTATCCTTTTCAGAAACGAAAAGCTTCACTTTTAATTAATTGAAATCAAAAAAGCGAATGAGAAACAATGTAACGCTTTAGTATAAAAAATATTGTTGTTTCGCGAGATAAAAACGAACGTAGAATGTAGGTCCACACAATCCTGGAGTAACTTACAAAGATGTTCTGTTCTGTATGTCTGTGTAAAGAAGTGTGACTAGCGTACTTAGACATGGACGTTGTTTTTTTAACATTCAAGTTATGAATGAGCTTGCAGTTCAACACTTTTATAATTATATTTAGACCAACGTATTCAGCTCATTTGAAATAAGGCTAGAAGAGTGTGACTAAATCTAAAGACAAAGACGAAAATATCTTCTGGCGTGGTAATTTTCTCTTTATATGATTCGAGTAATGAATGCGCTCGTAGTTCTACGCTTCGTATATTATGTAGACATTCGTATTCAACTCTATTCAAAGAAGGATAGGAGGGAAGTACTAAATCTACATCTCTACAAAAACGGAATATCTTCTAGTCTGTAATTATACAGATCATACTATGATGCAGAAGTAGATATGTACGTGCATTTATTTTACGTTTTACGAGTATGTATTTATTTTGTATGTTATATAATATTATTTCCTGATTCAGACACACAACAGCTGTATTATGACTGCCACCTTAGGAGAATCACGCTTTCACAGAATAACAAAACAAAGTAACAGTATTAGCTACATAAAGAGAACCGTATACAAATTTAACAGGTAACTAGGCATTCTGTATTAAAACTTCTAAGTTGACAATGTAACTGCGGTTTTATCTAGATCAAATGTAGGGTTGTGCAGGGTCCAGAGCATACGCTAATCATTAAGCTAGCTGTGTGCTACTTTGTAATTTTTGGTTAAGCATTTAGCTTGTTATAAGTATTTGATTGCATGAAATCTGGAAAAATAATTATTCTATACCACTTAGTCAATAAGTAAAATAAAAGACTCATTCGTAATACGTGCGTGATTTATAATCTAGAAAACAAATACGAGACTGAGCACACAGATCGTAAAAACAAAATCACAACTGCTGCTGTTAACTTCTTTAAAACTTCCACCGGCGAATCATTTTATGAGTACAACTTTAAGAGTAACAACATAATTTATTTTTAAATAAATATATCTATAAAGACCACTACATCTGCGTATCATTTATTGTGTTAGTATAAATATTAATTTTTAACTGATCCGGTGGAAATTGCTGTGCCTTTTCCAGTAACTAACATGATAAGTTGCATATCGAATTTACTCTGAACTTTCCGTCAACGTGACCTATTGGGTCCGAATATGAGTCATTTTGGTGTTGTAATATAAAATTTGTAAACAGATTAACAACAGCGCCACCTATCAGATCTTAGCATAGCTATGAACCATCGTCTCGATGAAACAAATAATATATTATAGAACTTTGACCTCAATCGGTTAAATCTTTCAGAAGATACACGATCACTAACAGACGCGCTAACAAGAAGTGTTTCACGGATAAAGCCAATCTTTTGTGCTTCCCGACGTCGAAGTATTGTCTTTTATCTACACTTAAGGTAAGATATTGTATTCGGAGTAGAGGAGAAAGAGATATTACATATCGATTAACTCGCATATTGCAAAATAGCATAATAGCAAATCGCGAATTTGGTGTCTAGTATAGTTGTTGGAAAATATGCCCTCTCCAGAGTTATGGAGTGCTTTTCTTTCAAATTGTGTTAACTATAATAATAACAAAGAAACTCATAATTCTACAATAATATACATTTTCCAGAAAACAGTGATAGAAACAAATTTATCCAATGTTATATTTAGAAAGTCGACTGTTAAAAAAGAGTGTCCAAGAAATTTAAATATATTTAAACTGATAATGTTTATACTTTCGCCAAGGCGTTACATATGTGAAAAATTAAATTTGTGAAACACAAAATTTTCTTGAAATGCACAAAGATCCATTTCCTAGCTTTGCCTGCATTTGATCCTGAAATTACATTTTTATATTTTACGGTCACCTTTTTTGTAACAACTAAATAGCATTTAAACGACCAGAGATAATATCGCCATGTTTCTTGATTTCTATTATACGGTCTATTTTTTTTTTTGTTATGTTTACCTTTTTATTTGCACCCTTCAAGTGCCCAACAATTTTATGTTTTTACGATGCAAGTGACAGGGTCCCCTCGACTTACAAAACCGAAACGTGTTCTTTAACTTATGGCCGTATGAGGAAGCTCAAAGTCACTCAGCGAGCTAAGGATATGGATATACTCAGAGTTCTCCTGAATTATAAAATATGTAAGGAGGATGTCCACAGAAGAACAAGAGTGACTGACATAGCCGAGCGTATCAGTAGGCTGAAGTGGCAAAAGGAAGGCTATATAGCTCCAAGAACTCAGGAAAAATATTTCTTGAGTGGTAGCCTAGTATTGGCAAGCGAAAAGTAGAGCGGCCCCATACTCAATGGAGTTCATCATCGTCATTACAGCCTTTCATAAGTCCACTGCTGAACATAGGCCTCCCAGAAGGAATGCCACAAAGCACGGTCCTGAGCCACCTGCATCCAACAACTTCCTGCATGTCTTACCAGGTCGTCACACCATCTAGTGGAGTATCGCCCTACACTTCACCTACCGGTACGAGGCTGCCACTCGAGAACCTTTCTTCCTCATCGGTTGTCGGTTCTTCGAACTATATGGCCGGCCCACTGCCACTTCAGCTTACTAATCCGTTGTGCTATGTCGCTTACTCTGGTTTTACTGCGGATATCTTCATTTCTAAGTTTATCACGCAGAGAAACTCCGAGCATAGCCCTCTCCATAGCTCGCTGAGCGGCCATGAGCTTCCTCATACGGCCAGCAGTGAAGGACCACGTCTCAGTTCCGTAAGTCATCACTGGCAACACGCACTGGTTGTACAATTTCGTATTTAAGTCTTGAGGTATGTCTTACGAGAAGATGTGTCGTAGTTTCCCGAACGCTGCCCAGCCGAGTTGAATCCGGCGATTGACCTTTCGGTCCAAGTTGGACTTACCTAGTCAGACTATTTGTCCCAGGTAAACATACTCGTCAACATCTTTGAGCTTAGTGTTCCTAACAAGTACCGGCATAGGTTTGACATGGACGTTAAACATTATTTTTGTTTTGTCCATGTTCATCTTAAGACCTATCCATTGGGAGACACTATGGAGGTCATTGAGCATAGTGCTTAGGTCTTACAGCGATTCTGGCATCAGGACTATATCGTCGGCAAATCGAAGGTGAGTGATGTACTCGCCATTGATGTTAATACCACATCATTTCCAGTCCAGTAGCTTGAAAACGTCTTCCAATGCAGCGGTGAAGAGTTTCGGGGATATAAAGTCACCCTGTCTTACACCTGTCTGCAATTGGATACTACTCTGATTCTGTACTTGGATAGCCATCGTAGCTCTACTGTATAAACACTTCAGCACTTCGATGTACCGACAGTCAACTTGGCACCGCTGAAGGGACTGCAGCAACGCCCAAATTTCGTCGGAATCAAAGGCTTTCTCATAGTCCACATACGCAAGGCAAAGTGGCAGATTAAACTCCTATGTCTTCTGTACAATTTGCCGAAGGGTGTGTATGTGGTCCATGGTACTAAAGTCTTTTCGGAAACCGGCTTGTTCGGGAGGCTGGAAGACGTCAAATCTGCGTGCGAGACGATTCGTAATGACTCTCGAAAATAGCACTTAGACGCGGCTCAGAAGGGATATCAGCCTGTAAATCTTCAAGAATGCGTTGTCGTGATTCTTGAAGAACAAGACCACCGCACTTCTGCTCCACGCCTCTGGAATAATGCCACCATGGAAGACGGAATTAAAGAGCTTCTGAAGGACTTCAAGTACCGACTTTCCACCCGCTTTCAGAAGCTCCGCTGTAATTACATCCTCGTCTGGGGACTTGCCGTTTTTAAGGTGCTGGAGAGCCATTCTAATCTCGCTCAGACTGACATCCGCGATATCTTCGGAATAGTGTCGGATAAGACTCGCTCTAGGATCGTTACTCAATACCCTTAGTCAATTATGCTACCATCGCTTAAACTTTTATAGATGCTACTTTCCCATCCGATAAAGTTTAACCATCTTGATTACATTACATTTAAAATTCCATGGTGAAGGGGAGCAGCGTTAGAATTGTAGAATATCTAATACTATCATGGTGAAACCGTGACGAGTGTGCCAATATCTGCCAATCCTTTACAAAGGAAAAGTCTCAACTACAATGCTACTAGTTAGTATTCCTTTTAGAAATTCTATTAATAATATTTTTGGAAATTTTTCTGGTAAGTTTACCACTCTCTTAACTATTTCTGCTGCCAAGCAACGGTGTGTACACAGCTGTGTTTCAGTCTGAAGAGTATAGGGAGCCAGTACAATTACAGACTGTTAGATATTCCAACTTCGTCCTCAGAAGTGTCGACGAACTTATTTGGCAAGTGTTAATGGACTGTAGTAGCCAATTAACATCATGTTGACTAAAAAGCCGCTTGCCATTCCAATTTAAAAAAAAAGTAAAGTTTTACATACTGGTGACGAGAAAACTAAAGAAATCTAATGAAAAATTATCTAAACCTACTAATCGTACTGTATGGCCTACAAATAAATGTTTTGAGTCAGGATGTTTGTCCTTTTGCGATTTATGTTTGTAAAGTATCTCAACGATACAGGAGAAAATCCTAGTAACGTTTTAAAAAAATGGTTTTGTTTGAAATTTTATCCTTTACTAATTAATGAATGATTTTTTTTTTCTATAAGGATGATTTTATTGGTTTTTGTCGAATAAAATTCTAGTTGGAAACCGACATATATATAACTTATAATTTATTTAATCAAATTAGCAGTTTTTTTAAAGTAATATATTTTAACTTAAATAAACTCACCCATTATCGCCATCTTTACAAGCTTTCAGCAAATAGCTCGCAAACTATAATGCGCGAATGTGTTGCACGGAGTGGCAAAATAACGACTTCACTTTTTGTTATAGAATTTTATTTTTTGTTTTCGCTCCCTATTTAACTTCTGTACGCGGGCTATATATGAATATCGATTCTTCAGCTCCAAAAATTATCAAATATAACGTGTATAAATGTTCTTTTTTCGTTTCGTAAAGTCCCACTAAAATTTGCTCTCACTTGCTGAAATTCAAGTTTGGCTTTTGTGTGGACATAATAAGTGTTTATCCAAATCATAAGAATCCCTGTGATATTTTTTCAAGTTTATCTAATTGACCATAGCAAATGTAAGGCAGTTATCTTAATGTTTCATTTAATCGTAAGTCCATCTTTGCGTAAAGTGAATATGTCATCACTTTTATGTAGGTAGCCGAAGGCATAAACCAACGCGCACATTACCTATCAATCTGACCTCGATGCCTTACGGTGCGTACACATTATATTACATAACATGTTATACAACGATTGTTATATAACTCGAGATGCTGCGGAGGCGTCGCGCGTGGCAACGACAAACGACAATGTCATACGGCAATGTCATATAACATTGTTATATTGTATTGTTATACTAATTTGTACAGTATTGTTATATGTTGCATCGTTGAAAAACAATGTTACATAATGTGGACGTGTTATAAAACAAAAGTTATACGACATGTTACTTGATCTGTACGCACCCATATTTATTCTGTGTCCATGCTTATAGCAAATGTCAGAGGCGTGCTTTCAAGAAAATTGGTATCTAAAATAATGACAAATATTTTCATCATTGATATGAGAGCTTATGACCTCTCGGACCATTACTGTTTTCTACGGATTTTTCTCAATTCTTTATCAACTTAGGTGACGAAGAGTCATTATTATTATTTGAATGAAACACTTTTTTTGCGCAAATTTTTTGCGACTTACATATACGACTTACGGTATACGCAGTACCAGATGAACCCAGGTAGGCCAGGCAAACAGTCATATACATGCTTATTGAGTGGACTGATACTTTTCAACAAAGTTTCATGATGCATCTAACACTTCATGAAAAATGCGTCACAAGCTCTCAGACAATAATATACTGATACTGCGTCGTTAGATGTTACGACTGATATTGTAGTTACTTCACATCCGAGCTCCCGCTTGTCATTATCGTTATGAGGAGTATCAATATTGAATTCATCTCCTGAGTAAGCGTTCTCGTAATCCTTATTACTAACTAGAAAATAAACGGTTAAGAGAAATACAAAAGTGCACATACAAAGTTAATATAGGGAAAAACATTGTTTCTAGTGAAAGCGTTCCAAAAAAAAATTCTAAAAATTTTATAATTTTAATAAAACATTGCTTTTTAGATATGAACCATGAAGATAATATAGGTATAAGAATATCCATTACCCCATATCGACTAATGAATAAGATTAAATGCCTCATAACCAATAAAAATGTGTGAAGAGTGACAGGCACCGGCAAACCTGTCACTCTTCTCACAAAAAGTGCTATTTTATGATGATATTCTACGTAAGCGTAATACCTACATCCCCAATTGAATCTACCTAATCTTACTGCGGCTGCAGTTATACTGTGCTCTTTTTGTTTTATCTACGCAATTTCAATTTATTGATCCATAGCTTGTGTATTATATTACAAAAAAAAACAAATACTGCTTCGACACAAACATTATTTTAATTACATGGACGTTTGAAAATGGATTTATATACTATTTTTACAAAACGAATATATATCTGAACTGAATTTTATTCTTATTTTATTCTTAATGAAATACAATCACTTACTCGTTGATTGCCGCTTAATTAAATTAGTATTAATTAAATCTGTAATAATTCCTGTACCTTACTATTCCTATTTTGTGAAGAAAGGGAAAACAACTTAAAGCATTTCTTGAATTGACGATATTGATGAGAAAGGTTAATATTCATTTAGCTAACATTTTAACGTTGGAAATACACAGCTCATCCATCAAATTTATTAAAGCAACAGTCAGCATTGTATAAAACAAGTCACGTGCATTATCGAGTAACTTGGAATTGTGAACTAAAGAACATAAAAGTATTTCCATTCTTCATGACTCTATTGGAAAGTTTTAAAAGGTTTCGTATCGTAAGAGCGGAAGAAAATCTAGGTGATTTTTTTTGCCAAGGTAGTGAAAATGCTTCGTAGTATTAATTCAGGCCGCGTGCAGGCTTTTACAGTCAAAGTTTATTCACTTGCAATGAAATATGCCTATTTTGAAACATCTCATAAAATAACTTTCACTTAACACTACGACAGTGGAGTTTAATTATTAACAACAAAAAAGGTCTAATTCAAAGCTTAAATTATTTATTTCTGGATGGTACACGGCGCGTTGTAGCCGTAGAAAATATATTTGCGGAAATATTGTTTTAAATTTAGAAGGGTTATATTATTTAATTAGGAATGATAAGACATTTATTGAAATTGAATGACATATTATGACATTCAAATAAATATCTCGGTACGACACGCGCGCCACCTACCGTAATTTAATTGTACTATGCCTATAACATTCGCGCAAGTATAATCAATAAGTTGGCAAAATTTTAGTGTAATCTGATGAACGGTATGGCAGCGCATATAACACGAACAAAAACAACTTTATATATTAGAAGATTAAGAAATTTAACGGAGCAATGAGTATTCGCCGTTTTTCTCTAGTCCTGTTCGGGTCGACAATTTCTTGAAATATAATTTATTTCAAGAGCATACATTGTGCTTTTACGGTATTTCTCAGGCAAGTGATAAATATATAACTATATAAAAAAACTAACTGTCATCCATACTTCACCTGCGTGTAATTTATTACGATTGATTCATGGGTTTTATTTGTTTTTGGCCGTATTCTTAATTGTTTTTTAAAATAAAAGTAGCCTAAGTTACTCCATATAACATCAGCTATCTGCCAGTAAAAGTCCCGTCATAATCGGTCCAGCCGTTTAGGATATCAGCTGGAACACACGGCAGACAAAATTTTAAAAATTGTTTTTTCGTTAAGAGTACCGTATACACTTTCATATGCATTAAGTAAAAAAAAAAACTGAACATTTCAATTTTATTTATTTGTATGGATAAAACTGCAATTAAGAAATACAATCACGTAAGGAAAAAAAGGTTGCTTGTATGTGAAATTTAAGACCTGAAATCTTAAAATCCTTAATTTGAAATTTAACAAGTTAAATAGTAAGAGAATTAAAATCATTAAAATCTATATTAAATGAAATATAAATAAACGGGTTTTCCATAATATACTTTTAACCCTTTCGCTGTCCCGTGCACTACATATAGGTCATTGCTATTGTCTTAATATTGTGTCTGAAATCCGGACAGGGAAAGTGTTAAATAACAATTTGGGGAAAAGTTTCTTAGTATTTATACATACAAATTCAAGTTTAATTATATTTAATTATAATATAATATATGTTCCACATTGTTCGATACTTTTTGCCATCTTGTGGAAATCTTGGGGACTGTCAAAACTACTTTTCGCATTTATTGAAGTAGTTTTAACGGTCCTCTTTGATGTTAACCTAACACTATACAAAGAATGCTGAAAAAACCAAAACAGGTGAAAATTGCATCTATATGGTGGATGCATTAAAACTTCCCAATCAATCTCTCCCAATTTTTGCTGAGTGGACAAAGACGTGTGTGGTCCGGCGTTATCATGATGAATAACCACTTCTTTTCTGTTGATCAATTCCGGGCGTTTTTTTCTCAATTTCTTGTTTGATTCTCATTAGTTGTTGGCAATTTAGATCGGAATAGATGGTTTTGCCCGGTGGTAATAAATCATAATAAGCGATGCCCTACCAGTCCCACCATACATACAGCATTACCTTATTGGGTGTTATTCCGGGATTCGCTTCTGGCTGTAGAGCTTGAATACTCTTTTGACCATGATCTTTTTCGCAATTTCTTGCCATAGGTGATCCTCTTTTTATTAAAAGTGATCATTCTTTTAAAAATGGTTCAGTTTTCATAACGTTCCAATAGAGAATCGTAAATTAGTACACGAATTAATTAGGTTTATTTCAGTGCGCACGTGTGATCTTTTTTTATATTATATATTTAGGTATAAAATTACGAGCTTTTTTGTATAGCCAGACTTTTTTAATGGATCAAAACTGTGTTTGTTAATACTGACGGATATTTCGTAACTACTAACATGCCGATCTAACTCCACTTTTTCCAAAAATGGCATCGAATTTAACCGTATGAAAACGACCAGAGCGAGCTGCATCTGTGACATCAAAATTCCCGGACTGAAACCCTTGAACTAACTATGTGCTACTCTTACTGACACTGCGTTAGATCCATTAACGTCACAATTTTTTTTTCGCGGCTCGAGTCGCACTTTATTCTTTTTTTTGTAATAAAACTTCAGAATCTATCGAATTTCTTCGTTAGATTCACTCATTTTGGTGGACAGAAAAATAGCTGAAATATCCGCCATATTCAGCAATTTTTCTATAGCTAAAATATGGGCGTTTATAAAGTGTTTTTTACTTTATTATTTTTCTTTTCTTAATGTCCTATGTATTGATAATGAAACTAGATAGTTAAAAAACACTACAACCAAATAGATTTTTCTTCAATTTTATACAAATAAAATTAGAACAAACTTTTTCCTCGACCTATTATATATAATGAAAATAATAATTTTGTTTCATAATCTTCCTTATGACCAAGATCAAATACTGATATTGGTTACACGATTAAGGTATCCGACTTGGAGGGACGATCTATCAACCTCATAGGTGTCCTTGTAGTGTTAGCGTCGACTAGTTTCGTACTACACGGACTTCCATGTATGAAAATGTCTCCATTAATGTTCCCTCGGATTAGAACTTTGTGGAATATTAAAATACGATGGCTATCAGAAAATAAGACGGAATGAAAGTCAAATTCTCTATTTGGGACCAGGCAAAGCCCTTGACTCTTGACTTTGACTTGAATTTGATGGATCTTCTCAGGGATACATTATTTAGAACAGTTGTGGTGTTGCATCAGAGACAACAGAACTAAGTAAATAATATTGGTGGTATTAATAAGGTGATATTATTTTATTTTTAAAGTTTATTTTCAAAAAGGAATAATAATTTACGAATTACAATAAAAATATGATATTTAAATTATTAATAAAAAAGATAAAACATCGTATTTTACTCAGAAACAATTATTCTTATACAATTAAAAAAGTCTCAAAAAGTGTGAATTAGTTGTAGGCACGATCTAAAATAAAATACATTCTTCAAAGACTAGGGGGGGAAGAACTGAAAGCTCTATGTTGCGGAATAAAAGGGAGTGAGGTCAACTATGTCATACCACTAAAATTTCTCTTTTCGTCGATCGTTGCCAAGATAGTGTTAAAATTTAAAAGTATAACAGTGTTTATTTTATTACATAAAACAAAGTTTAATCTCTATTTTTTATCACATTGTTACACTATTACAACGTCACACTCAGTATAAAAGCCTTAATTTTGACATCATTAATCTTGATAAGTGGTAATTTCCTGTTAGCGTCGTTGCAAAAATAAATATAATCACAATTTGTTTTTTTTAATACATAGCATATTATTCATTTTCAGTTATACTATATTTATACTTACAATTATATATAAATACACTGAGTGCATTTTGGTCCAACTTGAGAGATAGGATAGTTTTTATCGCGATAAATTACCCTCAAAAGTTTTTATTGCGAATTTTATGGATTTTTATAAGAATGGTGGTTGGAAAGGGCAGAACAACGTCTGCCTGGTGAGCTAATATATATATATTAGCGTGTGTATAGTGTGTGTGTGTGTGTGTGTGTGTGGTGTGTGTGTGTGTGTGTGTGTGTGTGTGTGTGTGTGTGTGTGTGTGGTGTATACAGTTATATAAGTACTTGTAGGTCAACTTTATTAGTACAATCCCCGGTAAAGCATAAGATAAGCCCTAGTTAAATTTTACATATGATTCAATCTAAGGGAACAAGACTGCAGGTATCTCAGTAACGTTCTTGTGCTATGTCCGGACTATCACAGCATCTAATGAGGGTTTCCTACTGCACTGTTTTCATCATTATAATCATAAAACTAGAGTAGGCTATTGAATTCAGACCTCTTAATACGATGATTCACCGTGTCACGCTTGTGAGGTCAATTGGGGCTAGAAGTTTATACTAGATTTGTGGTCTTTCATCATGTCTATTACAGATTCGCTGTTTCTTTTATTGGGAAACCCTATACCTGAACATTTTTCAAAATCAAATAATCCAATTAAAATTCTTAACATAACTTTATAGTAAATTTTTCAGTAAATTCGAAACGTCAAAAGGCACAACAGAAAAATTTCCAATATCACCTACCACGTTAATGTGCCATATTCCTTTATGAGCCAAAAGCGTCTGATACGCCTTTTTCCGTGTCAGAGAAATAACTTTCTTTTAGGCATATTTATTGTCTGCAGACACAGGAACGATGTGTTTTTATTTGAAGGATTTCGCTTTCTTTTTGATATAATTAAAGTAATACTTTACCTAGTAAACTAATTAAAGCTTTTGAGCATTTTTATTAGATGATGCCATCTTGTAAGTAATACTATTAAAGTTGTAACATACATATATATTTCACACAAGTGATAATTCACGCCAGTTAATGTTTTTTTTTTCTTCAATAAGACAAATATCTCTGGCGATATAATTATGTTAAAAGGTTCAATTTGGAATAAATATGTACTTGCTTCCCTTTAGAAAATAAGAGTATAAATAACATTTTTTTAAATCTAAAACATACATGTTTGCAAAGATGCAGTTCATTTTTTAACAATAAGGAGGACTATTCAGATACATGTGCAAGCAGCGATCAGGCGGGGTCATTAACATAAAATAGTTTTGGGTAACATGTATATTAAATTAGTTGACACGGCAATTAATGATATATATTAATAGTAATGATAGTACTACAAAACATAGTCATATGGTTCATATAAAATTTTATTTTCAGGGTTGTAGTTTCAACTGAAACTTAAGTCAAAGACACAAGTTCTCGATTTGAATATCTAAGCTACGAGTATTTGCCTTAGATAACGTAAAAATTTTTTTTAATGCATAAATCATTTGATATTTTAATGTTTTAAAATTTTATTGTTAATTTATTTAGTTTTTTTTGCGTCATACTATGCATCGTTTTAAATATAAGCAATTAATCTAATATTCAGTTTTTTAATCTCTAGTAGTCACTCCTTTGTAGTAGGGGTCGCCCCAGCACTATGTTTATCAGCTCTAGGGTGCCACTCGAAATACTTTATTCCCCATCGGTTGCCGGTTCTTTAAGCAATATGGCCGACCCATTGTCACTTTAGCTTAATGATCCACTGGACTATGTTAGTTACTCTTGTTCTTCTACGGATATCTACGTTACGGATTATATCTAAAAAATAAAATCGAGCTTCCATCGAAGACTCCAGTAATTCCCATGTGAATTTTAGCTATCTTATATGACCAGCAGGGGATAACCACGTTTCGGTTCATAACACGCACTTATAGTGACGCAAAAAATACATAACCAAAATAAAAAAAAAAAATACTTTTAGATAATTGAAAGAATCATGAATAGAAAAATAATTTTAAGGAATTAAAGCACCTTCATAGCTGCAAGCTTAAGGTCCTTTAGTTGTACGTAGGTAGATGTTTGGTATATGTGACTAAAGGACAAATTATTGTATTAATTAAATTGGAAATCATGAGTTATTCCCAAGAAGTCCATGTGCAGCAGCGATGAATAAGAATAAATTAAAAATACTATTTAACTCTCAAATATACCATGTATATATTTTTTGTATGTGTGTTTTGATTTTAGGAAGTCTTTTTTATTAAATAGGCTGTACTTCATTGGTCAACCCTTATATGATTAGAGAAAAAATCCCATCCCTAATGGTAAAAAATAGGGCATGAAGTTGTAAATGAAATTGTTATTTAGATGACATTCTATAGATATATCTTGAGCATTTGTTATCCTTTGTCTACTCTTATGTATTAAAATAGAACTCCTATTTCGAAAATCTAAGAAAAATAAAAATAATTTCTGCAATAATACACACAAGCATTGGAAGTCGGCACTTCAATTTCTTCCATGTACTTCTTTCTTTTTATGCGCCAACTTCAGAAGCTATGAGATGACTGGAAATTATTTTTATTTTTTATAGTCAGTGTTTACTTTTTATAAGAGTTTAAGTGTACATAATATTAACATTTTAAAGAGATTTAGTAGATTAAATATATATTACAAAAAAAACAAATAATCCTGAATACATCTGGTGAAGCCACGCTGCAGCTATATAGGTTGCAGTACGAATGGGTTGGCTCGACCGGGGAAAGAACCACGCTCTCACAAAATTCTAGCGTAAAATAGTTTACCGGTGAGTGTACAGAACCAAGGACCCTTTTTGCTGGAACAAGGCATTCCATCTTTGTCCTCAGCGGTGATAACACATATGCATTTTGATTCTTAATTAAAGATGTAGATGTCTATGAGCCACAGCATCCACTCACCATCAGGTGGACTGTGCTCGTATGCTACCTTTATTCTATAAAAAACCCAAGAAAAAACAAGATATAATAAAAGCGGGTAGCGTGATTTTGTCATGTCCAACAGCAAAGCCCAAATTCTCAGTTTTGCTTTCGAGGTTTGCATATAAATAGAATACAAAAAAATTAACAATTCTGCAAAAAGAAACACCATAAAATCCAATCCCGAAATCACAACGTTTTAATTTAAATAATCTCCTCAGCCTTTACCTGCCATGCCCGAGTTCTAGTTAGCGAAAATGACAGGGCATGACTGTGCGATACCCCACTAAGTAATTACATACAAGTGAGTTGTACCGCGTAACATATTTCAGTTCAGATGCCTGTGCTAACGCGAGCGTGATATACGGTGAAGACAAATTATTGTTTTATATTTATGTATTTGCCACCAACTGCTGCGTTCGTAACGCGCGGAAGATTACTGATTGAGAGTGTTTTAACGTTCCAAGGTTTTATGTAACATTTAACTGCTATCTAAAAAATAGTTTTGTGTCTGTTATTTTGTACCTATTTATAAAAAACAAGAAAGAAATTTTATTTATAAAAACAAACATCAACGCATATAAATAAATAAATAATAAATAAATAAATAAAAAGAAATACATTATTATTATTATAATTTAAAAAAGTTACGAATGACAAGCTCATGGAAACTGGTCCATGTAGTTGGTGCTAAGTTTTGCAAGACCCGCCGCAGAAGAACACAAAAACTCTACGATCACACTCTAAATTCCATGGCTGTTAGTTGGGAAATGAAGCTGCAGTCTTCAGTAGATTTAATAGCATACAGGTAACTGAACAGACAGATCTCCAAATGCATGAGGCGGGACTAACGAAACTTTAACACTGCTCGTATTTAAGAAGCGATCGAGCGGAACCAGGGCTCCAAAGTATTTTCCAGAGATATGTCTACCAGAAAGAGCCAACTGTCGAAGCTGAGAAGCGCATGTGGCAGCATTTTTTCCGGGACATCTAAAATTTCGAGTAAGATAGAGAGGTTCTAGGGGCAGCTGTATACGTCATCGTTGGAGCCACACGCAAGTGTGAGTAACGATGCAAGAGCAAGTCTTATCTGACACTATTCCGATGATAACTCGGACGTCAGTCTGAGCGAGATTACAATTACTCTCTAGCACTTTAAAAACGGCAAGTCCTGAGGATGGAAATACAGCAGAGCTTCTGTGAGACCGGTACTACTTCAGAAGCTCTTTAATTCCGTCCTCCATTGTAGCACTACTCCGGAGGCATGGAGCAGAAGTGTAGTGGTCTTGTTTTCCAAGAAAGGCGACAACGCTCTCTCAAAGAAGTACAGTCTCAAGTTCTGAGCCGCGTCCACGAGCTATTTTAGAAAGTTATTACGAATCGTTTCACACATAGACTTGACGACTTCCAGCCTTCCGAACAAGCCGGTTTCCGTAAAGGCTTTAGCACCATAGAACACATATAAACCCTTCAGCAAATTGTACAGAAGACCAAAGAGTACAATCTGACACTTTATCTTGCGTGTGTAGACTATTAGAAAGCCTTGAATGACTCAATTTCGATTTGCCGCTGATATAGTCCTTATGGCAGAATCGCTGGATGACATAAGAACTATGCTCTATAACCTCAATAGTGTCTCCCAACGGTTAAGTCTTAAACTGAACATGGATAAAACAAAAATCATGTTTAACGTCCATGTCGCACATATTCCGGTCGTTTGTGGGACCTTGACAAATTTTAACCTGTGACAAATAGTCCGACTATGTAGTTCCCATTTTGACCGAGATGTCAATTAACAGATTCAACATGGCTGGCCAGCCTATGGGAGATTACGATACATCTTCTCGTCAGACAAACCTCACAACCTCAAAACTAGATTTTACAACCAGTACGTGTTGCCAGAAATGACCTATGGATCTGAGACGAGGTTCTTCACTGCTGGCCGTATGAGGAAGCTTAAAGTCGTCCAGCGAGCTATGAAAAGGACTATGTTCGGTGTTTCTCTGCGTGATAGACCTAAAAATGGGGATATGTGCAGCAGAACCAGATTAACTGACACAGCTAAAAAATCAGTATGCTGAAGTGGCAATGGACCGGCCATATATATCGAAGAACCGATAATCAATGGGGAAGAAAGGTTTTCGAGTGGCAGCCTCGTACCGGCAGGCAAAATATAGGGGGTCCCCTACTAGAAGGAGTGACGACCTGGTAAGTCATGCAGGAAGTCAATGAATGTAGGTTGCTCGGGACCGTGCTTTATGGCATTCCTTGGGCTGTAATGATGATTATGATGATGAATGATGTTTGTAATATTATTTTTTTATTTTTATGCAAGGTATTTAAAGTATACAGGTGACTTATAAATAAATATTGAAATTGAAAGCATTCTTATAATGTAGAACATATGTACACTTTACATATTTTTTTCATACCTTTTGCATTTTAGTTTAATAAAGGGATAAGTGACGTGACAACTTCTTACGGCAGTGATTAAGCTCAATGACTAAGCATTTGATTACGTTTACGTATATTATACGAGCATGTATATGTATGAACTAGTATGTATATTTTAAAATATAGTGTATACCTTTATTTATAGAATTAGGGCGACATACAAGCACACAGTCTACCTAATGGTAAGTGGATGCTGTAGCCCATAGACATCTACATTTATCCTCGATTACGAATCAAAATGCAGATGCGTCGTTATCCCTGAAAACTAAGGTGAAATGCTTGTTCCCATTGAAAAGAGTCTCCAGCTCTCTACACTCGCCATACATAACATAGCAGAATTAAGCTGCTATTTTACGCTAGTATTCTGTGAGAGCGTGGTCCTTCCTGGTTGAACTGACTCATTATTAGTGCAACCAAGTTATAGCTGCAGCATGGCTCTACCACTTTGAATAGGTAATAAATATTTTAATCATAGAATGATTAAGTTAAGGGTATTGCAATCTGTGAAAGAATATAATAATAGTAAGTACAAAGGAAAAACATATTACTTAAAGACATTGTTTTTATTTTATTAAAAATGACCAAAAAACATTAATAAACAACTTTTGAACTGAATATTCATTAAAATTTTATCAATGCTTACAAATTAAACAATATAGACATACAGAAAAATTGACAAGAAATATGTCAAGCGTAATCGATAATCGATATTCAAGGGGTGGTTTTGTGTAATTCATAATGGAGTGACAGCGAGGCTTTTTGTTTCGTGATAAGCATTTAGGGTGGCTTTAATTGTCTGCTTTGTTAGTTAGCTCTTTTTATTTTATTTTGATGATTATGGCTGCAATTTTTGCTGCATTCAAACCCTTATGAATGGGATATTTATTATGTAATGGTATATAACTATTAGTCTTAGTTATCCATTTATTAATTTATAACAGCCGATCTAAAACATAAGACTGTCGTCGATTGCCTCAAAGCTTGCATTTTTATTGTTACTGATTTTTTTTCAAAAAAAGGCTGATGCGATCACAGTATCCCTCTATCGTCTCTTACGACTCCAAAATAGTAACCCACTATCCCTTATAGTTGAATATATTAGTTTGTTACCACACCATTCGAACGATAGTTTCTACAACACCGCTCGACCGATGGTAGAATAGATAAATCGACTTCGATCGAGCTGTTTGATTATTTGAGATCCGCCCCGGTCCACCAACCGCTTCCTACCGCTGCTTGCGCCCCGCGCGCTAGCTACCTGATCTGTGTTCAGTTGTAATAACTGCTTGTTCGATATATTACACGGCCTACAACTACATCCATTAATTGTGGATCTATAATTGAACAACATTTTATCGGCCAGTATCCGTCGATCAGCTAGAGCTACCACACCAATCGATCGACATCGATCGACGATCGATTGCTTGGTTTGGTAACATGCTTACGCTGCCACTTCACGATATTTAGACCTGGTTATTATTATATTTACAAACTGGTTTATTCTATGTTTTGAATCAAGTTTTCTAGCAATGATTGAAGTTACAGAGGAACTAACAGAGTGGTTCCCGTCTTGACGTCGGTATAGTCGACTGTATTTCGTTGTGAAAACGCAGTAGGAAATAAAACATTGATTTATCTTCGCAATTTGCAAAGTTGAGGCTTTCATAAGTTTTGCAATCACTTTGCCTACTGGTATTCTCTCTTGGTTTAAACTATAAAACTGGTAGCTGGTCCCGAACGAATTTCCAAATTTCGCGCCGTTTTGACATATTCTAACAATAGGTTTCATCACTGCGCCCTTGTATTTTACCCCATATCTTTTTTTTTATAGGATATGGTGACAAACGAGCACACAGTCCACCTGATGGTAAGTGGTTGCTGTGGCCCATAGACATTTACATTTATCCTCGTTTGCGAATCAAAATGCAGATGCGTTGACATCCGTGAGGTCTAAGATGGAATGCCTCTTTTCCAGTAAAAAGGGTCTCCGGTTCTCTACACCCACCATACGAAACACAGCAGTGTTAAGCAGCTATTTGACGCTGGTATTCTGTGAGAGCGTGGTCCTTGGTCCTTCCCCGGTCGAACCGACCCATTCGTGCAACAACTATACTACTAATATAGCTGCAGCATGGCTCTACTACGTACAATTATTATTTATTATTAATTATTTCTTTATAACATATGGTTACACAATTTTATTTTTAAGAAACATACAAAATCTTATTATTATGATATACATTACATCGTTATCATGTAAAACATATTACGATATTCAACAAAATACATTAGTTTTACAGAACATTTTCAAAGTTATAAACCTTAAATATCTAAAAAACATGTTCAAAACAACAATCTTTATTTATGAATATAATCAGCTTAACTAGTACAATAGTAAATTAATAAATTGAAACTTTAAAACAGTATTAATTCACTTTAATTTAACTTCAATTTTCTTATATTAATCTATTATTATTTCACTATTTTATTTCATTATGAAACATTATTTGTTAACATATGCTATTTTTATTCAGACAATATATAATAAAATATTTTTCTAATTTAATATAAGACATTTATTCGTATTACATAGCCGAATACTATGTAACACAAGACTCTAAGTTAATCTATAAAGAAACTTTTTGTGGAATCAACTCTAGACCGGGGAATCGAAACCCAAACTTTCATTCCTTAATCGAATATTCTTATCATTGTATTGAATCTACATGCTTTTAACGTAGAATACCTCATCATTTGGAATTCCTTAACTATGTTCTTTAATAGCAAATAATTTTAAATACGAAATCGCTTATATTTTTATGAAATGATAAATTTGTAAATATGATTTTTTTTAAGCGCTTCGCCACCAAACCTTTTTATTAACGTTATTCATACACAGCTATAAATAGAGCTTTTCATGACAAAGTAACGAAACTTTGAAAAAATTGTCCATATTCATTAAGCTGGAAAGGTGAATAGCTAATAATAGAGTGGATACCTTCGCAGTGATTGTATTGCGCTCTATCATCATTTAGTTTTCAATCAACGGGTCGACAGACGAGGCTGCCGAAAAACAGCGGGCAGTGAAAATAGACCTCTCCAGCGCTCGTGACTCCGTTTCCTTTGGCACAAATTGTCAAGATCAGCAAGTTTGCCTACATTAACATTGACTAAAATATTTTTTCCAAAGAATTAATACGATTTGATTAAAGCTACAATCATATAATAAATATTATTTAAAAAAAATAAGAAAGAACTTTTCCACGACATACGATGAAGTACGTTCAGAATGCATTTCCGCTTTATAAATTTACAGCGTACGTATAAATGCTCTTGACTATTTCTCTTATTATCAAACCTTTAAAACGGTTTTAAAAGGATTAAAGATTATCTTTTAATCATAAATATGTATGTAATATTTTTCGGGTGCAATTCACAAACAGTGATGACAAAAATCCTTTATAAACCAGATGTAAAATTACAGAAAGGCGTTATATTGAGTGTATTAAATTTTTATCTTTTTAAAATTATAATATTATTTTCTTGGATACTAAATAAATTTGAATGGTAAATATTTTCCATTTCTATTTTATTGAAATATTTCAATGCAAGTCAATATTTGTCACGATATCCTTCAGCCAAATTTGATTACACATTGTACAGGTGTATCCCTTTTTAATTATATATTTCTTACAAGTGAGTCAGGGCCTGTTTGGCTGTCTGTCTGCCACAGAAGTTTTTATTTGACAGTTTTTTGTATACATACTCACAATGTGCATAATTAAAAAATGCTAGAAACCAAATTATAGGTGTGATAGTAAAATATCGAATTTCCGAATTAGTATATACAATAATATTAGTACGTATTAATATTTAAATAATTTTCTTGTTGAATCACTCTACATAAGTAATTTTAAACTAGATAGTATGCAACATGATAAAGAAAAATATTCCTGCGCATAATGTGCTCATATATAACATGAGTTTCATTATAGACCGCAAGTTCTTATAACAATTGACAAATTTATTTACTACCCACAAAATGGTCATTAGACGGCTCCGAGGCGCAGTGGCTTACCAATAAGTTGTTGCGCTGGGGGCCGCGGGTTCGAATCCTGCACAGAACAAGTATTTGTATGGCCTACAAATAATTGTTCTGGGTCTGGATGTTTGTCTTTTCGCAATCTATGTTTGTAAACTGCCTCCACGATACAGGAGAAAATCCTAGTGTGGGGGTAACTTTTTACTTAAAAAATTATAATTTTTGATAGTTCCTGGGATATTATTTAGCATTTTTACTATAGAAATAACATTGTTCACGCTCAATTAAATTTTTATTGATTTTTATGGAATTAAGTTATTGTTATTATTCATAAATAACATACAAGGATCCACTTTTGGACATAATCTTCCATAAAGGTGTCACAAATGTTGCTAGCCCCTTGTCGATCAATAAATTTTAAGTTTGATATGTCTGGAAAGTTTATATGGGTTGATAGGTTACCCGAATGTTTCATCACACTATAAAAATAAATAGAAGTAGACATTGCAAAATTATTATATTTCAAAAATAAATTAGATATTATTAAGACAGCTACCATCATATCACATATAAACGCTAACAGAGCCAAAACAAAAAAGAACGGTATACATCACTATAACATAGCTACTTTGATTCTCATCTAGTCACCTTACAAAAGGATTTGATTACTGATATTTGTTACATTCATTACCCGCCTTTTAACAAGGAGCTAAAAAGGTACCATAGCTTATCGCTGTCCTTAGTCTTTATGCCTTCGTACCCAATACACTAACATGGCAAACAATAGAGAGGGTTCTATTATAATAATTAATGGATAATTAAATGTTATTATTGTATTATATTAAGGAAACCTTATGTTGATAAAGGGTATTTAAAAATTATTTGAATACCGTATTTACTGCAATCATAAATTTTGCTCAGTGGATCATATTAAATCCCCTATAGTACACACTAAGCACCAAGATTATAAGCTTTTATTTTATTTTAACATGCAAATTATTAATGAGATCGAGCCAATTAGTTGGTGATGCGTTTATTTTGATTTCATAGTAGAACTGTTCTGAATCAAATTTATTAGCCTGTAAAATATCTTTTTTTCTGTAAAATGCCAGAACTTTTTTCAAAGTTTAATTAAATTTAATAAAAATATATGTGTGCTATTTTGTTTGATAACTTGTTGCCAAATTGCAGGTAGTAACATAATACTGTTGCTGTAGACATCATGGGATTTTTGATCAAAAAATGCAACAAGTATATTTGACAGTCCTCATTTGATGTTAACCTAACATTACCTAAATAATTCTGAAATAGATTAAAATCTGAGGGTGCAAGGTTAGTACTATATGGTGGTTGTATTAACACTTTCCAAATAAGGTCACTCAATTTTTCTAAGTGGCCAAAGATTTGTGTGGTTGTTTGCGTTATTGTGATGAAGGATCACTCCTTTTCTTTTGATTAATTCTGGGCGTTTCTTCCCAATTTCTTGCTCACGTCGCATTAGTTGTGACGACCAGAGCGAGCTGTATCAGTAACATCAAAATTCCCGGACTAAAAACGCTTGAACAAACTTTGTACTACTCTTACTGACACTGCATTAGGTCCATAAACGTCACAAATTATTTTCGCGGCTTTAGTCGCATTTTACCCTCTTTTGTAATAAAAAAATCAGAATTTATCGAATTTTTCGTTAGATTCACGCATTTTGACGGACAGAAAAACAATTGAAAATTGGTAGAAAATTTATTTTTCTTAACGTCCTATACGTATTGATATTAAAACCAGATACAAACAGTACAACCAAAGAGATTTTGCTTTATATATAAAAATTACGTGTAACGTTGTTTGTCCGCGATGAACTCCTATGATGAAAGTACTGGACTGATTTCAATGAAATTTTGCACACTGTGTGCAGTTTCGTCGAACTTGAGAGATAGGATAGTTTTTATCCTGATAAGTGACACTCAATATTTTTTATTAAGAATTTAAGGATTTTTTATATGAAAGGTCGTCGAAAAGGGCAGAACAACGTCTGCCTGGCCAGCTAAGACGAAACTGCACACAGTGTTTAAAATTTTATTGCAATCAATTAAGTAGTTAAGAAGTTCATCAATCAACAACATGACACGTAATTTTTATATTTAATTATATATAATCCGTATCAATGCAAACGTTAACCATGCATCAATTATAAAAGCTATGAAACGGCACAAAATCCCGCCAAGAATAGGACAGTCTTGTCGTGTCTATGTTCATGTGAAAATTGGATTTGAAACTTAAAATGTGAATATTTATAGATTGATTTTTTGCTACATATTTTTTTTTCGAAATGTTTTTTTCGTTAATCCCCCTAAATTGATATGATGCTATACGATAAAGATACGTCTAAGAAAAATGATCATAATTTAACTAAAAAATGCCTAAACCATTTTGCATTCTATTTGTATAAAATAATTTTAATTTTAAAATTCGATTGCTGCCAAAGTTAAACGTATATTTAATCAGCTGGTAACGCTCTTACTCTTACTAACTGCGACCTCTATAGTAGCAAAAATATCGTCGTTGCCCTTGGTAGGCAGATCGCCGATTGGAGTAGCACACGTCCCGCACCTTTGAGTACGCATACGTTGCCGATTTGGGTATTTTCATCCTCAAGTATGTTATATTACAGGAGATGACTATACTGTCATTTAACTAAGGCCATAAGACTTTC
Source organism: Parnassius glacialis (assembly GCA_033319125.1). Lineage (NCBI taxonomy): Eukaryota > Metazoa > Arthropoda > Insecta > Lepidoptera > Papilionidae > Parnassius > Parnassius glacialis. The sequence continues at coordinate 50,422,314 of JAVANC010000006.1, read as the reverse complement.
TGACTTTACCCAAATGCATTTTGTGATATCAACAAGACGATATGAGAAGATGGATTCATATTCGCTTCCACCACACGACAAGCCTTTCTATTATTAAAAAAAGATGATTATTTATTTATAACGTAACATAATATGTTATTTATTTATGAAACACGTACAATATCGCATTTATGTAAGCATGTGACAGAGGGGGGGGGGGAGAAGGGGAGGGAGAAGGGGAGGGAGAAAGAGATATTTATTGTTAGTTAAAAACTCAAAAGCTAAAAAATTGTTTAAAAATTTCGTAAAATACAATTTCTTCAAAATGCAGAGGCAATTTTAACAATTCAACAAAAATTATGGAGCATGCCACCAAAGCTGTGGAATAATTCTAGTTTATGGGCCATAGCGCAACAGTGCGTGAGTTTATAACCTGTAATAAATAATACCGATTCGAGATTCAGTCGGTATGTGAAAGGCGTTATTTGTTCGCACGAACGGCTTACCTATGTATTTCACATCAGTTATTAGTTTTAGTATATCTGTGGTGTTCGGGAATGATTTATGGCTTTTGCTACATTTGATTAGAAGCACTGCGCTGTAATGACTTCGATTAGTTACATCGTAAATATATATGATTTCGTTATCCACTCTAAGCTTACGGGTATATTGGTAACAGTTTATGACAGTACAGTAGTGATGAGTTAAGGCTGTGTCTAATTGGAAAACGTCGCGAGATAAACATAGCATTTATGTTGCTTAATGGATAATGTTCTTGATAACACAGTACACGGCTTAATAATTAATATTTATTTCAGAGTTTTATACTAATATTACTATATTTGCATGCGTTTATTTTAAATTCATTAAAGTCTATTTCAGGGCCTTGAAATTATAATTCATCTATTAAAAGCAATAAGACCGGCCGTGGCATCATAACTTTTGTTTAATATATTTTGTCCATATTTTTTGTAATGTGCAATTAAAAATAAAAACGTCATTGTCATCATCATTACAGACCTCCACAAGTCCACTGCTGAACATACGCCTAACCAAAGGATGCCATAAAGCACAATTCTGAGCCACCTGCAACCATCGACTTACAGCAAGTCTCACCAGGACATCATTCCATCTAGTGGAGTTCGCCCTACACTTCGCACATTAGTAGAAGCCTGCCACTCGAGAACCTTTCTTCTCCCGCGGTTATCGGTTCTTCGAGATATATGGCCTTCCCTTTGCCACTCCAGCTTACTTATCCGTTGGGCTATGTCAGTTACTCTGGTCCTACCGCGGATATCTTCATTTTTAAGTGTATCATGCAGATAATCCCCGGCATAGCCCTCTCCTTAACTCGCTGAGCGACCTTAAGTTTTCTTATACGGCCAGCAGTGAAGAACCACGTCTCAGATCCATAAGTCATCATTGATTGGAAACAGGCAATCATTGTACAAACTCATTTTAAAGTTTTAAAGTATACCTGACGAAAAAATTGTTGTATTTTTCCGAACGCTGCCCAGCCGAATTGAATCCATCCATTGACATACTTGTCAACAGATTTGGGCTTAGTACTCCCAACGACTACCGGCATAGGTGTAACCTGGACGTTACACATGATCTTTGTTTTATGCATGTACATCTTAACACCTATCCGTTGGTAGGCTCTATTGAAGTCACTGATTATATAAAATATAGTGCTTAGATTCTCCACCGATTCTGCCTGAAGGTAATTACTTAAGTTGTTAAGTATTCACCATTGATATTAATGCCGTTTCCTTTCCAGTCAAGTAGCTTGATAACGTCTTCCAATGCAGCGGTGAAGAGTTTCGTGGTATAACGTCATCCTATCTTACATCTCTCTAAAGTTGGATAGGTTTCGTTTTCTGGTTTTGTACTCGGAAAGCCATTATAGCTCTCTTTACAAATATTTCAGTACTTCGATATACCGACAGTCAACTTTGCACCGCTAAAGAGACTGAATCCCCCCCCCCCCCAATTTCAACGAAATCAAAGGCTTTCTCATAGTCCACATATGCAAGGCAAAGTGATAGATTGTACTCTTCAATCTTATGTACAATTTACCGAAGTGTATGTATACTTAATAGTTCCATGGTGCTAAATCATTTTTGAAAACCATCTTGTTGAGCAAGCTGGAAGTCGTTGAGACTTCGTGCGCGGCGATTCGTAATGACTCTTGAAACAACACGTAGACTCAGTTTAGAAGAGAAATAGGTTTCTCAAGAGAGCGTTGTTGCCTTTATTGACGAACAATATCACCGCACTTGTGCTCCACGACTCCAGAATAGTGCCACTATTGAGGACAAAATACATGAACTTCTGAAGGAATTAAAGTACTGTTTTTCCAATCGCTTTCAAAAACAACGCGTCAGTTTCATCCTCGACTATGGCCTTCCCGTTTTTCAGATACTGGAGAGCCATTGTGATCGCGTTTAGACTGACGTCCGGGATATCATCGGAATAGTGTCGGATAAGATTTGCTCTTGCATCGTTACTCACACTTGCGTGTGGTTTCACCGATGATGTGCACATCTGCCCGAAGAAACTTTTAATCTCAGCAAAATCTCAGGTGTCCCTGAAACGATGCTACCACATTCGGTCTACAACTTCGACAGTTGGCTTTCATTCGCAGACAGATCTCTGGCAAAGACTTCGGAGACTAGGTTCCACTTGATCGTTTCGTCAATGCGAGCTGTATTGAATTTGCGTAAGTCCCGATGCCTGTAAGCTGGCATAACTGCTGAAGATTTCAACTTAATTTCCCGTATTACATCCATGAGATAAAACGTGTATATGGAGAGGTTTTTGGTTCCTTTGCAGACAAACCCACATACATACATTATATTTTGTATGTATATAGGTATGTTATGCGATATTTTAGGTAAATGTATACGTGGTAGAGCCATGCTGCAGCTATATTAGTAGTATAGTTGTAGCACGAATGGGTCGGCTCGACCGGGGAAGGACCACGCTCTCACAGAATATCAGCGTAAAATAGCAGCTTTAAACTGCTGTGTTTCGTATGATGAGTGTAGAGAACCGGAAACCCTTTTTAATTGAAACGAGGCATTTGCATCGATCTTAGTCCACACGGGTGACAACGCATCTGCATTTTGATTCGCAAACGAATAGATGTATATGCCTATGGCCCACAGCAACCACTTACTATCAAGTGTACTGTGTGCTCGTTTGTCACCCTATCCTATAAAAAAAAATTTAAACTGATTTTATTGATTTTTTTTTTGTTGGATAACCTCACGATTGGTCTCATTTGAATCTGAAAAACTATATTTCTGAGGGAGGAAATATGAAAAAAGGACATTTAATGTAACTTAATAGACGAGGTTCTAGTTGTTACCTTAACCTGTGTTATATTTTTTTTAGATTTAAAAAAAACGTTACCCCTACACTAGGATTTTCTCCTGTATCGTGAAGGCAGTTTACATACATAGATTGCACGAGGATAAACATTAGTAGGTCATACAAACACTTATTCCGTGCGGGATTCAAACCCGCGGCCCCCAGCGCAACAACTCATTGTTAAGCCATTGCGCCACGGAGCCGTCTCAACAACTCATATACTCAAATGGTTCAAATAATTAAACTTTTAAAAAGCAAAAATTGGCTTCAAAAACTAAAAAAAACAAGAAAATTTCCACATCATTTAAAAAAAACTAAGTGAAAATCCTTTTGCAGCGGAGCACTTTTTCTAAACAAGTGATTTATACAGCAACCTATCTTTCACATGCTGGGCTGGGAAGCAAACATATCGGGTTCGGTTAATCGGCTGAACATAATAGCTAGATGCGTTTACGGCCTTTTTCAGGAGAAGTTTAGGCACCATATTCCCATATCATCCCTCCGGCTACATACATTCAGTACTCGTATATTCATCGAGTTAACGTTCGTTTTCCTCTACTCAGAAAGTCTTTTCCAATTTATTTATTCATAATAAAATATCATCATTTTTTATGCGGAAGTGAACACGTACATAGGTAAATAAATTAAAGTAATCATTAAAATTATTTTCATAAAATATTTGTGATATTTTAGGCTCTCAAATGAGTTATGCGCCATTTGAATTTGAAATATTCTATAAAGAACTAAAACATAAATACGACTGTAATACAGGCTATAAAAGCAACCGATTATGCTTTCGAGTGGAAGCCTCATGCCGGTTGGAAGTATATGTCTGCCCTATGCACTAGATGGAGTGACTACCTATGAAAAAATTCAGGAAGTCGACATTCATAATATATTGCATGCCTTAAGCGCATAGCGTATATATACACGATAACTTTTGAAAATATCAATTGTTTAACTCAATATATATTTAAAACTCATCGTCTATCATGTGGGAAGCCATTGAATGTAAATGGCAGTTTAATTTTGTTTTGCTTAGTTATGATAAATTTTTTTCGGCTCTAAAATGGCGAAATTTTCGGTGGTTTTTGCAGCCTTTTATTAATTTATTTTACTAAATAGGCCAAAACCGCACTCCGAGCTAAAGCCACAGAGTACTTTATTTGCTCCCGCCTCAAACACCGTCGTGAATACAAAAATATCAAACGCCGTATTAATACAAAATATTCCCAAAACCAAATTTGATACATACTTGACCAAGGTAAGATGTTATTATTATTTGCATAATCACAGATTTTTACCACAATATCTTGTTTCGCTAAAATCAACCACGATTTATATATTAATATACTCGTACTTATACGTCTTGGACTTTATAGACCTGAAGGTGTGTCGGTATCTGCTACTGGAACTCCTCGACGAGGAAAACTAGATATGCCGAGTTTGACTTCGTTTTGTTAGTTATGATGAGACCTTACCTCCGGGCTTGATAGCGTGACTTGAAAGTGTACTTTGAAGACTGCCACTGGAATTCATTGACGAGAGGAACTAGATATGCCGAGCTGGGCTCGATTTGTTAGTTATGTGTAGTGGTAGAGCCACGCGGTAGCTTTAGCTGTCGCACGGATGGGCCGGCTCGAACCGAGGTGGTACCACGACCTCACAGAATACCAGCGTGAAGTAGAGGTTTAGCTCTGCGTTTCGCTTGGTGAGTGTAGGTGGCCGGAGGCTCTTTTTACTGGAAATGAGGCATTCAATCTTAGTCGTCACGGGTGGCAACGCATCTGCATTTTGATTCGCAAAGGAGGATAGATGTAGATGTCTATGGGCCGCAGCAACCACTTACCATCAGGTGGACTGTGTGCTCGTTTGTCACCCTTATCCTATAAAAAAAATAGACTTTACCTCCGGACTAGACAGAGCCACTTGAAAGTGTACTTTGATGACTGCTACTGGAACTTCTCAACGAGGAGAACTGGAATTGCCGAGTTGTTAATTTTTTGTGTTATTTTACTAAATACTCTGCCTTCCTCACTCCGGGCTATAGATAATATACTGTATACTAAAAATGGTTAATATATATTTTAACTGTTAAAATAGACAATTTTACAACAATTAATTAAAAAAAAACAGGAACAACAATTTGGTTGGATTACAAAATTTGATACTGGAACAAATAATGTAGTGAAGTTTGACTCAAAACAAAGGATTATTTGTACTTGGGTACCACAGGCTAGCATCTTAGGGCCCCTGTTATTTATTATTTACGTCAATGACTTTCCACATGAACTCACACATGATTGTGTCTTGTCAGCAGACGACACGACTATCATTATGGGCTGTAAAAATATTATAGATATCTATGAGACGGAAATATAGAAAACGTTAGAAGATGTTATACAATGGTTAAACATAAACAAATTAAAAATAAACATTGATAAAACGAAACCAATTAACTTCAAAACTTATAAGAGTAAAAACATGGAATTAAATATAAGTTACAACAGGCAGGAGATGGGCAGCAGCATCTTCCTGGTAACGGCATATATACAATAAAAAAACTGCGGTTGCCAACCCGCTCCCCAAGCGTGGCAACTATGGCAATATACCCCCCATGAGCAATGACAATAATAAACGGCCCCCAGTCCCCGGCGGCCCCGCTATTCCTGGCTACGGTGGCGACCATGGTAACGGCGGGGCAGGGGGTGCTAAGAATCTCCGGTGGAGGTTCGGTTGCCACCTTAGACGACTCGACCTGGCAACGTACAACGCACGCACCCTGAGGACTGACGAGAAGATCGTGGAGCTGGAAGAAGAGATAGACAAGTTGCGCTGGCATATTATAGGATTATCCGAAGTCCGAAGAGAGGGGGAGGACACGGTAATTCTCGAATCCGGCAACTTGTTCTATCACCGGGAGGGCGACCATCTGTCCCAAGGAGGTGTCGGATTTATCGTCCACAAGTCTCTCGTTAACAACGTTGTAAAGATCGGGAGTGTGTCGACGAGGGTTGCGTACCTTATACTCAGAATCACCAAACGGTATTCGCTGAAGGTCATACAGGTTTACGCACCAACCTCGGCACACCCCGATGAGGAGGTGGAGGAAATGTATGAGGATATCTCTAGAGCCATGCATTCCTCCAAAACCCAATATACGGTGTTAATGGGAGACTTCAATGCAAAACTAGGCACAAGAGAGAACGGTGAGCTGAAAGTAGGGAAATTTGAAATAGGGCAACGGAATCCAAGGGGCCAGCAGCTGGCCGACTTCATGGAGAAAGAGGGACTATTTATGATGAACTCTTTCTTCAAGAAGCGGCCCCACAGGAAGTGGACCTGGTCGAGCCCCGACGGTTCGACAAAAAATGAGATTGACTTCATTATGACGACCAGACGACAACTGTTCAGTGATGTCTCAGTGATCGCGAGGGTGAAAACCGGCAGCGATCATCGAATGGTTAGAGGCACACTGAACCTAAATGTTAAGTTGGAGAATTCTCGTCTGATGAAGTCAACGCTCCGTCCCCCTCGTGCTCTAATCCAAAGTCCCGAAACCTTTCAGCTCGAGTTACAAAACCGTTTTCAGTGCCTAGAAGACTGCAATGAAGTGGACGATATGAATGACAAGCTCGTGGAAACTGTTCATGCGGTCGGAGCTAAGTTCTGCAAGACCCACCGCAGAAGAACACAAAAACTCTCCGATCACACTCTTAATCTCATGGCTGTTAGGCGGTAGATGAGGCTACGTTCTTCAACAGATTTGACAGCATACAGGCAACTGAACAGACAGATCTCCAAATTCATGCAGCGAGACTTACGCAACTTCAATACAGCTCGTATTGAAGAAGCGATCGAGCGGAACCAAGGCTCCAAAGTCTTTGCCAGAGATCTGTCTGCCAGAAAGAGCCAACTGTCAAAGCTGAAGACCGAATGTGGCAGCATCGTTTCCAGGGCACCTGAGATTTTGAGTGAGATTGAGAGGTTCTATGGGCAGCTGTACACGTCATCGTTGGAGCCACACGCAAGTGTGAGTAACGATCCAAGAGCGAGTCTTATTCGACACTATTCCGAAGATATCCCGGACGTCAGTCTGAGCGAGATTAGAATGGCTCTCCAGCACCTTAAAAACGGCAAGGCCCCAGGCGAGGATGGAATTACAGCGGAGCTTCTGAAAGCGGGTGGAAGACCGGTACTTGAAGTCCTTCAGAAGCTCTTTAACTCCGTCCTCCATGGTGGCATTACACCGGAGGCGTGGAGCAGAAGTGCGGTGGTCTTGTTCTTCAAGAAAGGTGACAACGCTCTCTTGAAGAACTACAGGCCGATTTCCCTTCTGAGCCGCGTCTACGTGCTGTTTTCGAGAGTCATTACGAATCGTCTCGCGCGCAGATTTGAGGACTTCCAGCCTCCCGAACAAGCCGGTTTCCGAAAGGGCTTTAGCACCATAGACCACATACATACCCTACGGAAAATTGTATAGAAGTCCGAAGAGTACAATTTGCCACTATGTCTGGCGTATGTGGACTATGAGAAAGCCTTTGATTCCGTCGAAATTTGGGCGGTGCTGCAGTCCCTTCAGCGGTGCCAAGTTGACTGTCGGTATATCGAAGTGCTGAAGTGTTTGTACAGTAGAGCTACGATGGCTATCCGAGTACAGAACCAGAGTACGAAACCTATCCAATTGCAGAGAGGTGTAAGACAGGGTGACGTTATATCCCCGAAACTCTTCACCGCTGCATTGCAAGACGTTTTCAAGCTTCTGGACTGGAAAGGATACGGAATTAACATCAATGGCGAGTACATCACTCACCTTCGATTTGCCGACGATATAGTCCTTATGGCAGAATCGCTGGAGGAGCTAAGCACTATGCTCAATGACCTCAATAGTGTCTCCCAACGGATAGGTCTTAAGATGAACATGGACAAAACAAAGATTATGTTTAATGTCCATGTCACACCTATGCCGGTAGTTGTTGGGAGCACTAAGCTCGAAGTTGTTGACGAGAATGTTTACCTGGGACAAATAGTCCGACTAGGTAAGTCCAACTTCGACCGAGAGGTCAATCGACGGATTCAACTCGGCTGGGCAGCGTTCGGGAAGCTACGACACATCTTTTCGTCAGAAATGCCTCAAAACCTTAAAACAAAATTGTACAACCAGTGCGTGTTGCCAGTGATGACTTACGGAATTGATACGTGGTCCTTCACTGCTGGCCGTATGAGGAAGCTCAAGGTCGCTCAGCGAGCTATGGAGAGGGCTATGCTCGGAGTTTCTCTGCGTGATAAACTTAGGAATGCATATATCCGCAGTAGAACCAGAGTAACCGACATAGCCCAACGGATTAGTAAGCTGAAGTGGCAGTGGGCCGGCCATATAGCTCGAAGAACCGACAACCGATGGGGAAGAAAGGTTCTCGAGTGACAGCCTCGTACCGGTAGGCGAAGTGTAGGGCGTCCCCCCACAAGATGGAGTGACGACCTGGTAAGACATGCAGGAAGTCGATGGATGCAGGTGGCTCAGGACCGTGCTTTGTGGCATTCCTTGGGGGAGGCCTATGTTCAGCAGTGGACTTGTGAAGGGCTGTAATGATGATGATGATACAACAATTCAGTTTTACAACAGATAAACACCGCATACATTTTAGGCACGAAAATAACTTCATGGAAAGAACATATTAATAATTTATGTATAAAAATAAATAAGTTTGTTTCTGCACTTCAAAAGGTAAAAGACGTGACAAGCAGACATACCTATATTATGGAATATCACGCTTACATTTGCTCCATTTTACGGTATGGCATATTTGTCTGGGGAAAACCCTGTGATATTACAAAGATGTTAATAGCACAGAAAAAATGTATGTGTGTCGGAATCATGTAAACCGACCCTTAAATCTAAGAATCTACTAACTGTTCCCTGCATGTACTCCTACGAAACAGCTAAATTTGATAAATACCACAGTCATCTCTTCACTGCTAACGACAATACATTTAAACGAAAAATTAACCACGTTCCCTTAAAATGCCTGTACCTAAGCTAGAAATGTTTAAAAAAACTGTGCCTATATGGCACCTCTAATATTTAACTCATTGCCCAAAGGAATGACTGACCTGCCATATAAAAGGTTCTGTTGTACCTTGCAAAAATGGTTAATCCAGGAGCGTTTCTATACTATTAAAGATTTTTGAATAAAATCACATGCCGATTTGGTGGCCACTAAGATGTTAGATTTTCCTTTCATTTTCTGTGACTTAGTCTTTTATAATAATTCAATAATTTATGTTATTGTAATTATGTAATTCAAATAATTGAAATTTAAAAGATTCTAATAATTGTAATTCAAATAGTTCTTATAAATTATTATTCAAATGGTTCAAATAATTGTAATTTTATTCAAATTTTTTTTGTAAAAATACTATAATATTGCATACCCGTAATAAGGGTGAAATATGTCTCTTCTCTTCTAATCTATAACTTAATTTAACATCTTGTGTACCAAGCATATTTCTTGCAAATAAATTATTTATGATTATGATTATGCCATTTAAAAAAAATTACAAAGAACATCGGTCAACTATGACCTGACCAAAATATGAAACGACCACTAATGATTGATACGTCAAAAAATAAAGATTTAGGTGTGTATTAAATTATGGGATCCAACTTATTTTATTGGAGCCGGTAAAATAATTTAGCTTTATAATGAAAAACCTCATTTCCTTACCACTTTTCATAGGTTTTGAACGCATCTGAACCCGTCCCGTTTTTATCTGTGGTACACGTTTCATCAAATCATTGAAGTAACACTACGATAATGCGTTTACTTTTTTTTAAATACTGGATTTTATTGTAGATTGTTTACTTATTTTTGTAGCGTATTACCAATAATATCAAATTTAGATGGGGATATGAAAAGTATTCGGAAATAAGTTGCAAATGATAGGTTGACAGTAAATATAGAATGCACTAATACTTAGAACGGAAAGTATTATGAGTGTCTCTATGCAGTCTGTGGTATTGACACGAGAGCTGTCAAAACGTAAGCAAAATTCAAAGCACCTGTGTTTTAGACACTTAGCAGTGAAAATATTAAAAAGGTTATTGATTCATTTTAGTGGTTTTAGCCACTGACTTGACTTAATTAGTTAAATATATATTACTGCATAGTTTTCAAATAAATTGTTTTAGCCGAGATTGTCATGACTGCAGTTTTGGCTACATCATACGCTCAAAAGTGACGAAATACATACGTGTAGCTTTCTATGATCCCAGGCTTTTAAATAATATATTTTCAATTAAGGATTTAAATTGTGCCCCGGGGGAACGGATTAATCCATACACTTGTCATGTTCGCGATATTTTATAGCCAGGTCATAGCATGTATGGGCCGAGACCGATGTTCTTTGTTAAATAAATAAAATTAACCATATTAAGTATAATTATCATATTCTAGAAGCTATACCCATATATGTATTTAATAGAAAGGCATAGAGCGCCACTATAATAATAGGCTGTTAGGCACTCTACCTTCACCCTCAGAAATGACAACGCATCTGTAGCCATTTTGGTTTGAAGCTGGCTGCCGTTATTCATGGAATTTATAAGTCTCTTACCGTCGGCTGAACTGTAAGTTTATTTGTCACTTCAGTTTATAAAGAAGAGGTACCGCAAAGATTTTAATATTAAAGTCTTATCTTAGTTTCAGCTTCAGCCATTTCATTTTGAAACTATATTTAATAGGTACCTAATTGCGGTTTGACAACATAGAAAGCTTATCCCATATACGGCTTTTTGACGTATATCGTTTGCTCTTAATGTGGGTCTTTAGTGAGATCAATGAGGTAATAATGCATTTTATCTCTTCGTAAGCCGAAAACGTATTCCACGAAATTATATTTTACGATGTCAGGGTACCAATATATTAATTTAAGCACTGTTTAAAAATACGCAGTATATAAATTATTTTATAAATATTATGATAATATATTGTTTTTATATCACTAATATAAGGCAGAAACAAAAGAGCTAATAGTCGAAAAGATAGAGTTCAAGTAGTATTAGGTGAAGTTGTTTGCAGGTTATAAGCTGCATCAGCATTGGACAACTGCAAAATTAAGCAAAATTAATTTCAAATAAAGCAGATTGAAGACGTCTTTCAGTGCTGCTCTAAATACAGCGCATTGACTTCAGCACTTTTTTTTAGGTTTAAAAAACTTTACCCCCACACTAGGATTTTCTCCTGTGTCGTGGAGGCAGTATACAAACATTAATTGCACAAGGACAAACATCCAGACCCGGAACAATTATTTGTAGGCCATACAAATACTAGTTCCGTGCGGGATTCGAACCCGCGGCCCCCAGCGCGACAGCCGACTGCTAATCCACTGCGCTACGGAGCCGTCTTTGACTTTGATAGAGCGATTTAGTTTTAGGTGCGTTTCACTTACTGTGCGACGCAAGGGCCGCCATGTCATCCCCTGCTCAGATCGGAGGTCGATAATGTAGTCTAGTTGTCGACACATTTGCAAGTTCCAAGGATTACGTTGGAGTCTGCGGTGAGTCGAGAAGAAGGCCAGTAATCTGCAAGAGTGAGATGTGAAGACTGCGGACAATATTCTCTACCTGGGAGCGAATGCATAGGGTATTTGAGGAAGATGACGAAAACTGGAAGTTGAGTTTTCCAAAGGTTGTTGGTTGCGTGCTCACATTACACCGGGGTCACCAGTTTGGTCATGGAAGGAAAAGAAGAAATCCACCGCTGGGCAAGGCGTTTAGCCCAGGGAGCAGCCAACGCTCCGTGTGTTATTTTGGAGCTGTTTTTTATATAGCGCGTTAACATCAGAACTTTGATTGCGTGATTTAGGCTTCAGTGCGATTCGCTTACGGTGCATCTGATTCGCAGCCACAATAATATTAATTTTGATCAATTATATTAATTTTTAAATAACTTCAATAAGAAAGGAAGAACTGTGACCAACAGTGGGACGCAAGCAAATTTTTATTTACAACTCGCATTGGAGCATCGTGGCGGACATTTACTTGTCCTAAAACCCTCTTATAAATGCGAGAAAGAATGTGCCCAGCAGTCGTACGTACATATAATATGGAATGTAACTTTACTTTTTTTTATTTAAAAGGCGTTTTACACTCATACGTAGTATGATAAAAAAGTACAGTATAGTAATAAAATAATTCGTACATAATCTAGATAATGTATTGAATAACAATTATCCTATTCTATTCATCTTGACGTTTAACAAACAAAATGTTATTACTTTTATATTTTTTAAAGTCAAAAATAAAGCTTTTGTTTCATTTTATAAATAATTATAAGACTAACACAAAAATCTAGTTATATTTTGGTCTTACGAATTCCGGGTAAGGATTGATCCGGCAACTCGCATTGCTGTAGCCAAACGCGTAATTAGTTTTGTGATAAACGCGGTGTAGTGGTGGTGTAAATTAATATATACCCCATATCACCCCGAGCGTGTCGTAAGTGGCGACAAAGGGAAATGGAATAGGAGATGGCCAGCAGCATCAGGAAGTCATAGTAAAGAAAACAGAGATTGTCAACCCGCACGCAAGCTAAGCTTAGTAGCTAAGCTTACGTGCGGGTTATGCGGGCAAATATTACTTCTATGAGGCTATCTATAAAAATGGCCTTTGTTCAGCAGTGGACTTTTGACAAGTTGCAATGATGATGACGATGATGAAATTGGGAAGATGACATTGAAATTGCCTTTCCTTGACATTTCTAATTGTTTCTGTTGTTTCGTTTGTGTGTCTTATCTTTAAGTCTAGTTTCCATCTTTTTACAGTTCAAGGTTAAGATACACTCGATTATGCACTCAAGCGTCTCTGTAGCGAGCCTCTTGTGAGTTGTTGGCGCTAAGTTGAAAAGTTCTCGAGGAGGTAAGTTCCACTTAATGACGCCAATGACGTGCAACAAAAATGCTAAACAGTGACGGCTTTACAAACTATGATATGTCCCTAAGTTATGTTTAAAGGTAAAAAATATCAGTTGTTAAGACCTATTTATCGCCACGAAACTTGAAGACTAACTTAAACAACTTTTACTTTTACTTTTACAACTCTTCATAGGTTACTCAGAAACATATAAATGGCACATATACCATATTATGTTTTGGAATAAACTTATGTATGTTTATCAATTAACAGCATGTGGGAAATTTCCTGTGATCAGGTCTTGAGCGGCTGGTCTTACATGCACGTCTGATGGTACGAGTCGAAGATTTTGATCTATACACATACATGAAGAGGGCTTGAATTTGCTTCGTAAGTTCACAAATTTGATCAGCTATCGTCTGTAAGACTGGACTTGGCGTGCACTCTGTAGCCGCGACTTGAGTTATTGAATGCACAATGTCGTAAACGCGGTCAGGTAAGTCTGCTAGTACCTGCAAATCCGAGGTTGTCTGTGATGCTATTACTGTGTTTATGCTATGTGATAAACGCTTCACCAGATGGTCTTAAGGAAATCAGGTACGCTAGGTCCAGCAAAATGCTGTAGATGCCGTAGAAACTGTGATGGTCGACGATCACCCAGCTCTTCATGCATAAGCAGCTGTTTCACCTCCATTTCACGCGTTGCGGAAAGTCGTTTAATGAGCTCAGTCTTCAGCTTTTTATATTTGTCTTTGTTTGGTTCAGACAATTATATCTTTACATCTGCTGCGTATCTCTGCTCTAAGATTGACGTAATATAAAAAAAATGTTGCGTTGTCCTTTATTCTGGATAATAGGATGAAGACTGAGCAAACCATACAGCTGGCTCCTAGGGCCAAAAAGGTGGTGGTCGGACTCCAATACGACAAATGTCGGAAGGTGTAAATGTCTTTTTTCCTTTGTCCGAATCGTCATCTTTGTGGGCGCTTCTGTTCGTAGAACTGTGTGACATTTTAATGATTGTTCACTTACTTTTCTGATCCTTTGATATCCTTAAGGGGTCACTAGTGCATTGTAGGATATTGGAATGAACGAACACTTAACTGTACAACGTTTATTTTGTCACAAACAATGTTTTTATATTTTTTATATTACACGTCGACAAAACCAAACAAATATTATTTTATAGCATGAGATGTTAGCACAGCACAGAAGTATACAGCAAGAAAGTCAATAAAATAGTAATTACATAATATTTGTATTTTTATTTATATAATTGATATTTAATACAAAATGAAATGAAATTTATTTTTACAAATAATATTGCAGTCCACCACATTCGTAAAATTAGTTTTATAGTAAAAGTATATTCTTTTAACCTTTCATAAGCTTGTGTCTTAGTTCCTTTTAACTTTACGTTATAATTTACCTAATATGTGTAGGAAATGTTAAGTGTTTTACTATATATTGTAACATGTATGTATGTATGGCCTTTATTCTGAATTCTTTTTCCCCAAATGCAAATTGTTGCCCTCCCTAACAATGTTGTAGATTCTGCGCCCTCGTAATAAGTGACCGCTGATGTAATAAATATATTATTTTAATATAAAGGGTATTTTCTTATTGAAGCATTATTATTTTTTCATGATCGATTCCTCTTGAAATAAGTAAATTGCTTTATTTAAAAAAAAATATTTTTGCTTTTATGCACTAAATAACAAAAAAAACCTAGCAATACTTATCATAGATCTACAATATTTTAATACTCGTAGCTTCCATTTTGCCGTATTGTAACTGAAGCTTCTATTTATTAATTATTCACTTTCAGGTTCTTTTTATTTTTTGAGACTCTTTTGTTTGTGGAATTCATATGCAAAACTATTGGTAAGTAAGTCCATGGAGTAACTTAATATTTAAAATTTACAAGGTATGTAACGAATAAACGTATCTTTATTTCATTTGGCCATTGATATGTAGACAATAATGTTTAATTATTTTAAATAATATAATGACAAAACATTAATATAAAAAAAGTCTACCTACTATATGTTAATTACAGCCTATATACTTGTATTTCCCACTGCTGGGCACAGGACTCCCCTCATTTCTAAGAGGGTTTTAATTTTAAGACAAGGAAATGTCCACCGCGCTGCCCAGATGTGTGTTGGCGAACTTCACGTGTCCTAGATTTTTTTCTTATTTCTCAGACATGCAGGCATCCTCGTGATGTTTTCCTTACGTATGTATTAAGATGAATATTCGTTTAAAGTAAGCACAGTATGCGGATTTAATAAGATATTATATTTCTTATATTTTTTTTGGAAATACTTACACTACATTTTATATCTAATTTTATCCCAATTACCCTAAATAATAAAGTTCTCCAGACAGAATTTTGTCACGGCAGCCAGTCTCAACGGAGACCAGCCATCGGCGCAATACAATTTTTTTTCCGAGGCACTGGGGTGAGACACCACTTCCTGACTTCTGAATTTGACAGAACAACTTAATAACTGTTTTTTAGCCTGACCTGGGATACGAACCCGGTGCCTCAAGATTAGTTATTGTATTTACAAACACTAGACCGACGAGACAGTTATATCCAAAATCATACGGGCCTTCTTTATAGAAGATAGGGCAAACGAGCATGCGGCTCACCTGATAGTAAGTGACTACCGCAGCCCATGAACAACCGCAAAACCAAGGGAATTGCAGATGCGTTGCTGGCCTTTTAGAAAGGTGTAAGCTCTTTTCTTGAAGGTTCCTAAGTCGTACCGGTCCGGAAAATTCGCTGTTGAAAATTGATTCCACAAGGAAGTTATGCGAGTGAGAAAACTTCTTCTAAATCGCACAGTGCCGCCAATTATCCAGATGGTATGGATGGTAACGCGAGTTTTTTCGCGATGTGCGATGGTAAAATTGAGCGGCTTGAATTAGTACGAACAATTCCTCAGAGCACTCCCCGTGATAGATGCGATAAAATACGCAAAGAGATGCAACATTTCTATGCAGTGCCAGTGTATCGAGACGATCAGTAACAACTCGGGCGTCGACGATTCGAACCGCTCTGCGCTGGATGCGGTCAAGTGGAAGGAGCTGGCACTGGGGTGACCCGGCCTAAAGATGAGAACAGTATTCCATGTGGGGCCAAACTTTCGCTTTGTAAAGTTGCAAGCGATGTGCCGGCATGAAATACTGTCTCGCTCTGCTGAGCACGCCAAGCATTTTAGAGGCCAATTTGGCCTTCCCTTCCAAGTGACCACGAAACTGCACACTATTCAATATGTCGACGCCAAGGATTCCGATACTAGCTGAGGCAGCAAGGGGAGTGACTTGAAACTGAGGAGATACGACAAAGGGGTTCTTTTTATCGGTAAACGAGCGAACTTGTGAATTCTGAGGATTGAACTGGACTAGATTTAGTCGGCCCCAGTCCGAGACTTTGTTAAGCAAAGACTCGACTTCAGACACAAGTTTGTCCCGGTACTCGGCGACGTTTTCCCGAGAAATACTGGCACGGTCGGTATATAAGGCATCACCAGTGTTGTCGTCTGCATAGCAATGAATGCAACCAGTTAGCAATATATCATTGATATGCAGTAGCAACAGCGTAATAGGCTATAAATATGAATCAGCGTAATAGGCGCATAGGCTTGAAATCAGAGCATGCATCGTCTATTATGACCTTGATGCTCCGATCAGCAAAGAAACTGGTGATACATTTGCACAATTTCTCGGAAAGCCCATAGGAAGGAAGCTTCGAAAGAAGCGCTTTGTGCCAGACCCGATCGAAGGCCTTTGCTATGTCCAAGCTAACTGCCAATGCCTCCCAATTGGACTCAACTGCCTCCGCCCATCTATGAGTTAAGTAGTCTAGAAGATCACCAGCTGATCGACCCCGACGAAAAACGTACTGGCGGTCACTAATCAGCTGGAGATCCTCAAGAAACCGCATGAGCTGGCAGTTTATAATGGATTCCATTATTTTGGAGAACAATGAGATGATGGCGATAGGCCTATAGTTGGACGGGTCTGCGCGGTCGCCTTTTTTAAGGATCGGGTGGATCAAAGCTATCTTTCATGAATTCGGGACTACGCCTTGGAAATAGGAGTACCGAAAAGATACGTTAAAACCGGTGCCAACTCCGGAGCACACGTATTCAACACAGTGGGAGGGACTCCATCGGGCCCACTCGACTTGCTGACGTCCAGGGAAAAGAGTGCTTTGCGAACCGAGAGCTGTGTAAACCGCACATCCGGCATGGAGAACTCACATTGCGGGATGGTCGGCGGTGTGTTCCCCTCGTCATCAAGAGTCGAGTAGGACGCAAAAAGAGAGCTCAATACATCGGCTTTCTCCTTTACGGCATGAGCCAGTGAGTCGTCCTCTCTGTGCAGAGATGGAAGAGATGGCTGACAGAAGTTCCCTTGGACAGCCTTGGCGAGAGACCAGAATGCACGGGTTCCCGAAGGAAGGCGAACTAGCGCTTTGCCAATTCTGTCGTCATTGCCAGACCTTGCCTTGGCAATGACGCTTTTGAAGGACCTGGAGACGGAATTATATTTCTTTTTAAGTACGCTGGTGTTTACATCCCGAGACGTTGATTCGTCAGCCCAGGCCCGTAGCACTCCTGCTTATAGCGTGATGGTATTTTACAGGAGCGACCAAACCATGGATGGGATCTGCCTCCGATGGGCACCACGGAGGATGGACTAAAATGTTCCATACCCTGAAGTACCACATCAGCAACAGAATCGGCAGAAACGCTAGGGTTCTTCCGGCGAGAAGCAAACCTTGGGGGCGGCAAGGTTAGGATGCAAAAAAAGACCGTATCCCATCCCAATCAGCTGACCTATAGTGCCAAACACGGCGGCAATAAGCTTTCCGAGAAATTGTGCGATTGGATCACCAGCTTCCTTGTAGATCGGAGCATCAAGGTCGTTTTAGACGGTGCATGCTCCGACTACAAGCCTATTAACGCTGGTGTTCCACAAGGCTGTGTGCTATCACCAACGCTGTTTCTTCTGCATATCAATAATATGTTGCTAACTGGTAACATTCATTACTATGCGAATGATAGCACTGGTGATGCTTTATACACCGGCCGTGCCAATATTTTTCGGGAAAACGTCGCCGAGTACCGGAACAAACTTGTGTCTGAAGTCGAGTCTTTGCTGAACAAAGTATCGGATATGGGGCGACTAAATCTAGTCCAATTTTATCATCAGAAGACACAAGTTTGCGCGTTTACCGCTAAAAAGAACCCCCTTGTCGTATCTCCTCAGTTTCAAGGCACTCCCCTTCTTGCCTCAGCCAGTATCGGAATCCTCGGAGTCGACATATCGAGTGAAGTGCAGTTTCGTGGTCACTTGGAAAAGAAGGCAAAAGCTTGGCGTGCTCAGCAGAGCGAGAAAGTATTTCATGCCGGCACACCGCCTGTAATTTTACAAGGCGCAGGTTCGACCTCTCATGGAATACTGTTCTCATCTCTGGGCAGGGGCTTCCCATTGCCAGATCCTTCCACTTGACCGCATCCAGCACAGAGCGGCTCAAATCGTCGACGGCCGTGTCCTTTCCAATCGGCTCGATTTATTCGCACTGCGAAGAGATGTTGCATCCCTTTTCATTTTCTTTCGCATCTACCAAGGGGAGTGCTCTGAGGAATTGTCCGGATTAATCCCAGCCGCCAAATTTCACAAACACACATCGCGGCAGAACTCCTGATACCATCCACACCATTTGGATGATTGGCGGTCCACCACTGTGCGACTTAGGAGATGTTTTCTTCCTCGCACGACTTCCTTGTGGAATCGATTACCATCAGCGATTTTTCCGGACCGAAACGACTTAGGGACCTTCAAGAAAAGAGCGTGCTCATTTTTAAAAGGCCGGCAACGCATCTGCAATTCCTTCCTTGGTGTTGCAGTTGTTCATGGGCGGCGGTAGTCACTTACCATCAGGTTAGCCGCATGCTTGTTTGCCCCATCTCCTATGAAAAAAAAGATCGCAACTGCGATTGGAGCGTGAGTGGCACCGTACTCTGGATCAGACAATAGTCCGAAGAGCCCAGAGGGGCATCGGCGGAGACCTGATATCCCTCCGGATGAGAAGTCAGCAGAAGGTCCAACAGGGAATGTACATGGTCTTCCACATCTGGGATCCGCGTAGGCGAAGTTACCAGTTTTGTTAGACCATATGCCAAAGCAAAGTCATAGACAGATCTACCGGCTTGATCGGTTAAACGAGAACTAAGCCATTCAGCGTGGTGGGTGTTAAAATCACCGATTTTCACGAACTCTGCGGATGGGACCTGTTGTAGAACGGTGTCTGCAGTCATTTCAACGTGGTCGATGAGTCGGTCTGTGTCAGTAATACCGCTATGGGACCTATAGAGGCACCCGTAGACGCGGAGATGGTCGTCGGTGTCTACGCGCAGCCATAGTATGGACAGGTCCGTACCTTCAAGACTGCCGAGGCGTCGAAAACAGATGTCCTCTCTGACGTATACGCAAACTCCAGCCCGGATACAAAGGAGTGTTCCAATTCTTACTCCGGGTAGGAGAGATATGAAGTATCAGCCGGGGCGATTACCTGAATCTCGGTTAAATAGAGCAAGGCCGGCTTCGCCGTCTCTAGATCGTAATTACTCTGTCTATCTAATCGTTAAGGTTGGAATGAATTCCCCTGATGTTGCAAAAATTCACGGATAGCGTGATAGGGTTCGCTTGGGGGTGCTTGGTTGTATTGCTCCGCTTGGCCTGGGCAGCATTAGTTGCGAGCGGAATTTTGCCCCCCACCCAGAATACGCGAGGCAGCCTTAGCACCCACGCTCAGAAGTGAAGTAGTTTGGTCGTGGATGCTCAGCGAGGGATTCTCCAGGGGTGCTGGTACCCTCATGGGGTTGTCTTTTATTTAATTCCACTACCATATTGATGGCGGGGGGGATTGGGCGTCCGGCCCACCTGCACTCACCAAGCACAACGCAGAGGTAAGCCTCTACTTTACGCTGGTATTCTGTGAAGTCGTGGTACCACCCCGGTTCGAGCCGGCCCATCCGTGCGACAGCAAATGCTACCGCTTGGCTCTACCACTGTTAACTTTATCTTTACCTTGTAAATAGCTCTTAGGTTAATCTAAAAATTACAAATACGATATAACAATCGATACTTAAAATTGTTTCAATAAGTTAATGGTGACAAGTGAGCACACAGTCTAACTGATGGCAAGTGGTTGCTATGTCACATAGGCATCTACATCTATCGTCGTTTGCGAATCAAAATGCAAATGCGTTGTCAGCCGGGAGGACTAACATGAAATGTCTGTTTTCCAGTAAAAAGGGTCTCGGGTTCTCTACGCTCACCACACACGAAAAACAGCAGCATTAAGCTGCTATTTTACGCTGGTATTCTGTGAGAGCGTGATCTTTCCACGGTCGAGCAGACCCATTAGTTCTACAACTATACAATTAATATAACTGCAGTATGGCTCTACCACGTATAATACTTAAATATTTTAATACTTATAATACTTTAAATAGCGTATTTTTTTCTTAATATTATGATTAGTATTACAATAAATTTATCATAATGTGGGTATCGAAAGAGGTGACAAAAGGCAGCTCAAATTGATAAAAGAACTACGCAATTACACACTAAGAGATAAATTTTAAAACTAACTTTATGCATTATTAATATTCAAAATTATTATTCTGTTATTTGTGGCGTTAAATGTGTGGGTTAAAAGTCTACTGCTTAACTTGGCTATGGAAATCAGTCGACTTTTGATAGGCTATGCAGAATGAATGATGAATGAAATAATAATCATTTTATTAAAAATAAAACATTTTCCACTTTAAGAACTCATTGAACATGCGTTGTAATAAAAAAGGCAAAGAATACGCAATTTTCACGTTTTACGCATAAATTATCATCTCTTGAGCTCGAACCATTTTATTTCTCTCATTATCTAAGCTTTAAGTTGAAAACGATTTAGCAAAATTACCAAATTCAACAGTCTTTAAATAAAAAAATAGTTTTGTTTTTATTTTTATTTCAGTTTTACTTGCTAGGCACACAATATATACTGTTTTTTTTTTCTTTCTTAACCATATCATAATGGTTAAGAAAGAAAAAAACAGTAGTTTTGGTTGCAAATTTTTCAAAACTTAAAATTTTTAAGTAAATGGACGAACAATTTATAAGCAATATTTGTTAAAAAAAAGGAATATTTTTCAATTTTTTAATCTCTTTATATGCCGTAAGATGTGACAGAGAGAAATTGAAAGAGAAGATAAGTAGCATCTTCCTGATGACAGCTCAAAATTATTGAAAAAATTGCGGTCGCCAACCTGTCTGCCAAGATTGATAACTATGGCAAATATCCCTCGTATGAGGTATTATATGCGGGAGGCCTATGTTCAGTAAGTGGACTTTAATAGGCTGTTATCACTTTAAATATATTATTTGTTCAATATAGTCAATTATTAATATATAACTTGGAAAATGTTCTTTCGTAACCATGATAAAAGCTAGAAGTTTAAAAATATTTAAATTGCTAAGTAGAAGAAAACAATTTCATTAAGAAAGAGAGAATAATTATAATAACAAAAGTCCTAAATTTGTGTACCACAGCGCTAAAATTTACAGTAGTATCATTTCAAGCGTCAAAACCGACTGAAACGGGCAAACATAATTGTGGCCCTTTCGACACTCAATTAAACCCTTATAAACACTATAAAACTTACCCGTTCAAACAGGTGAACAGCCACAATAAAGTCGTGCACAGATGCGTGAAAGAAGCACGCCTAGCTTCCCCGCCGCCGCACCATCTCACCAGAATCATCGAACTTCACTGAACCAATATACCATCCCCGAGCGAACACTCAATATAAACGAGCTACGGAATTCGACCCTCGGGCTATTTCGAATAACGTAACAGAAAGTTCATGTGGATTTTATGGAAATAAGACACGTCTGCCCGCGACGCAGCGTCACGTAGAACTAGTGGATTAAAGCTCGGGACATGGTAAAAGCCTTCCAGCGCAGGGCGAAGGAGGTGAAATGTTTTGGATCTTCACACAGGCACAGCCATTTACCTCCGAGTGCGGGGACCACGTGCCGTGTTTAGTCAATTTTGCGTCTCAAATGCTGATAGAGCTCTTTGTATTTTTGTTATCGTAGTTTAATGGTACGTTGTTAGTTGATTTAATTTGATGTTAATAACCAGTTCCAGCTAATAGTGTCAATGATTGAAGCTTTATAAACGAACAAGTTTACCTTTTAGTACTTTAAAGTTTTAGAAAAACTTTTAGTATTTAAAAGTTTGTTAAAGTTATTTTTAAGTTTGTTAACATGAATTGATAATTTACGTTAGTCAGTTATCTTTTGTGATGCTGAGCAAATTTGTTTCACTGTTCGTTTCACGTCATTTCCAAATACCATTACCAAATTAAGCGTACCCCATCGAACAGTTTGTCAATATTAAAAACAGATATGCATCCTTCTCGCAGTGTTTGTGTTTATATTAGGTTCCACTATATAAGAAATGTTTTAAGGATTGGGTCTATTAATCTCTTTGTCCGTGGTTTTCAAAATTCTATTTTGAGAGATAAAGAAAATACAAAGAACTGATATTTTTTGTTGATTATTAATTAACACAACAGCCAAATATTGAATTAGAATACAGAATTTTAAAGAATTATTTCTAACAAAACCCATTAAAGGATAATAAAATTTGTTTGAGAACTGTTTGAATAATATATTAAATTGAAGCGATTGAGATATCCTGTGTGTGGGCAGCAGCGGCAAAGGATTTTTTGAACAGTCTGGGCAGACGACTCAGACAAAGAGAATGTAATCCTCGCTCTAAATATTTTCTTTTGCAAAGAATATTACTATCTATTCAACGCGGCAATTCTCCTAGTGTTATAGCAACCTTATAGCAGAGATTTAATGTAGTGCGCTCGTCGTTTTGTTTTATAAAACTGACGTAACAGACAGTTCCTTTACCCTTATTCTATAAAAAAAGCCAAATTAAAACAAAGAAGGCTGCAGATATGTTGTCACCTCTTAGGGCTACAATGGATAGGATAGAGAAAGCATGTTGCGTATTGCGTTGCTGAATTGTAATTTTCGACGAAATGTCAAATTAACAGTGTGAGCGAAGAACAATATCGGAATTTCATTTCATAACGATAACGTCCCCAAATACCCGGAGAACCGCATTAAAATTGTCAGCGATGGCCAAAGTTTTGTGAATCCTTGCTAGGCTCTGATATCGAGAATCTCGGCTGAAAGGCATTAAACCCCGTAACAAAGTTTGAGGTTTACTACTTGATTTGCGAACTTCTATGGACATTCTAGACAAACGATTGGTACGTAAAATATTCTGCTGTTATATGTTTGTTTGAGCTATCCAACTTTTTTATATTTATCTATTCTCTTTTTTGTAATCCCATTATATTACTTATGAAAAATATAACGTTTCACTTTTTTCGTGGCTTACTTTTAAACATATTTAGTATCGATTATCTTAGTCTATTTTAGTCAACTTAAATATAAAACGTATATCCTGACCTTTCAATTGTAGCAGCAAATACAATGGATTAAAAGAAATACATAATATGTTTTACCCTCTACGACTTAAGTTTTTAAGACTCTAAGGAATAAGTGTCTGTCGCAATACTACATTTCTTAGTCAGGAGTTATGAAATCATTTAAAAAAAATTCATGTTTTAAGTATTTTTATAGAAGGGCTGTAGGGCAAGCAATAGAACCGTCCACGAATAGCTGCAACAAAAGAGTAATCGCAGAAGCGTTGCCGGGCTTTGAGAAATGTGTTGGCATTTTTCCTATTAAGGGATGTAAGCTACAATTCCATAAAACTGTTACCGTTATACCAGTATAGCCGATCAAAAGTACACTGCTGAATATAGGCCTCTCCATAACATTGTATCATAAGATATTTGTCATAGTCGTCAACCTTGGAAGGTCAGTTGGTAACCGCAGTTTTTAATTTTTAAGTTGCAGTTCATTATCCTCCTCCTCTCCATCTCCTGGTTTGATTCCGTCTGTAGCCTCTTACGACATCGACGGAACGATATCGGCTAGTGGATATTCTTATACCACCACGGTCATTACACGAAACGAAGCTATTAAATTTCATGTAAAGTATCATCTAAAATTTTATAAAAGTCATAGCCTTTAACATTTAAGAAATTATTTATTTCGGTCTAACTAGAGCGTGAGAGTCTGATTACGTGGTAAGTTTTTGGTTATTTTTTTTTCTATTAAACAATTTATGTAGATATCTCGCAGGTTACAATCTTAATTAGTCTTTCAATTAACAGCCTAGCTATTTTACGTTTAACTAGCGGCGACGGTCAGTGGTATTACAACATAGCTGTATTTGATTCGTCGACTGAATATCATTCAGTCTCTCGTAGAGCAACGCGTGTATCTATCTATCTATCTATTTATCTATCTATCCATCTATCTATCTTTCATGTATTTATCTATTCTATTTTTAATCTATTATTTTTTCTTCTATTTAGAACACGGTAGAGCCATGCTACAGCTATATTAGTGATGTAGTTCTAGCACGAATGGGACGACTCGACCGGGGAAGGACCACTTTTTTTTAAAACGTTACCCCCACTCTAGGATTTTCTCCTGTGTCGTGTAGGCAGTTTACAAACATAAATTGCACGAGGACAAACATCCAGACAATTATTTGTAGGGATTTGAACCCGCGGCCCCCAGCGCAACAAGTCATTGCTAAGCCACTGCGCCACGGAGCCATCAACACAGCCGTTGTCACAGAATACCAGTTTAAAATAGCAGTTTAACGCTGCTGTGTCTCGAATGAAACCAGGGACCCTTTTTTACTGGAAACGAGGCATTCTATCTTAGTTCTCGCGAGTGATAGACAACGCATCTGCATTTTGATTCGTAATTGAGGGTAGATGTAGATATCTATGGGCTACAGCAACCACTTACCATCAGGTGAACTGTGTGCTTGTTTGTCACCCTATTCCTATAAAAAATCTATACATGTAACGGAATCGTTCAATGTAATTTTCACCAACATGTAGAAGGCCGATTGACTCGAAATTTTGCACAATAATTTAATAAATTTGTCCTAGTACCCTGTAAATTATCTGCAGGATAATTCTCTCTAGATTCATCACCGCTCATGATCAATGCATGTTTTTTTACGTTTTCTTAAATGACATTTTTCTGTGTCCATAGGATGGTCGCCTAAGAACCAACAGTAAAAAAATACCTTTTTAAGTCCGAAATTACACATAAATGTTTGTAAGAACAATTACTCCTGACTAACACATGAAAACATAGATTATCAGCAATTTTCATAGATATTTTGAGGTTATGTTTTATTTTTATGAAACATTTCTATATTATTGCTAATGTAAGCAGTTCAATTTTAGCCTAGCACTTATACGGTAAATACAACTTAGGTTGTGATTAGGTAAATTTATTGCATAACAAACCAACTGCACAGTGCCCTTAGATGTCGAACACATTTGCAGAAATGTATTTTTTCAAACGAAATGATAACGATCGCACGTCTGACGTCTATCTATTTTAACGTCCTGTCATCTGCCAACGTTATGGACTTTTTTTGCGTGGCACAATACTGACTTGACCAGTTAGAGTACAATAGTGTTATTATTTTAATTGAAACAGATGATTTTACTGTATTTCAGTTCATTGTGTCATATACTAAGCTGAGGTATATTTTAAAATATTAATGTTTTCATAAGGAATATATTTGAGTTTATGCCAACTTTTGAAATAAGTCAGTGAAGGTATTGTGCGATTGGCCAAAACATAAAAGCCTATAAACGCCGCAAATTTGTATTAAAAAATAGGTACAAAGTTCAAAATCTAAAAAGTCATTTTTATTTTGATTTCACAGTTCAGAAATGGCCGTTAGTACTTATTGAAAGTTATCTTATGCATAATTAATGATAAGAATTTTGGTAATAGTCAAATATATGTTGGCTCTTAGGCAAGTTATTACAATGACCTTTTACGAGTAATATTATATATTTTATATGAAAAAATTTAAACACGTAAATATTTTTATTTCTTATTTATATTGAAAATGTACACATATGTAAGTAAGTTCTGTAACAAAATGTTAATTAAAATGACAAATTAAAGTTTTCATACAATATTTTCGAAAAATAATTGTTTGAGACCATTACAATTAGGAGCCCAGTTTAATAACTTAAATGTCATTTAATGACATGAAAGGCTTTCCATTAAGCCCATTATCACTAATAACAGTCATCGAACTTTTTTGAACATGAAATTTTACGTAATTGTTTCAGACAAATAATTGTTTTTATAACTTTACTTTAATATATATATAGGTAGTTTATATGTATAGGTAGCATGTATGCGTATTATTTACGTCAAAATTTCATTTCCTTATCACACATTGTCTTCCAATATGGTGGTGGGATATAGTTTTTAAATTCACGTGAACGTAATCTTTAAATTTAAGTACTTTAATAAGTACATTACTATAATCTATACTAGTAAACTGAAGTGGCAATGGCGGTCCAAGTGAAAACCGATGGGGAAGAAAAGTTCTTGATTGGCAGCCTTGTAGGCGAAATGTTGGGCGGTCCCCTCTAGAAGGAATAACGACCTGGTAAGACATGCACGAATTCGATGTTTCGAATTGTTCGAACGTATTTTGTGGCTTTCCTTGGCTCCTCCAGGTCTAGTGTATTCAGCAGTGGACTTATGAAGGGCTTTATTTAATGTTAATAATGTTACTCTATACTGCCTGCATTTAAAATGGTACTCTTAACTTGAAAATTTAGATATTAGCAACTCCATCCCTTCAAGCCTTAGCAAATGCACATGAAAATCATACGTCATATGTTAAATCTTAGTTTTCCTTTGTCATTATAATTGAGGTTTTTATACTTCTAACAATGAATGATGTCCATACAAGGTGAAATTATTTTTGCATTATAATAATATATTTGTTCAAGAGTCTTCGACAATTCCTTGGATCTTCCTTTTGAATGATGTGATTAGCCACGCGTTCACAAAATAATGTATGTTCCCAGCTATTTTTATATTGACTGTAATGGAGTTATAATTAGTGGTAATATTCTTGAATACCGTGTAATATATTATGATGATGGTAATAGATAAAAATATTATACATCTAAATAAGTAGTCATAATTATTTTTAATACTAGCAAATCTTATAAGACGATTTGTTTTATTTGGGTTATTAAACGTGTTGTGTTTTGCTAAAAATTTAAATTAAAAAAATTATCTTGACAGTTTTTTGATATTAGCGTTATTCATATTTAAATATATCTTCTGACGTAAATAAAGCAAGGCCATAACGCCTCCATTTTGTAATATATTTTCATGCAAAATGGCTAGAAGGCTCGAAACAAGGGACACCTTCATTTGCATAAGAAGTTGCACAATATAACGCTCCTTTTAACTCACTAGCACAAGAAACTAAGGCATTTTGTTTGCCAACAATTAACATATTCTCTTTATTTTAAAAATAATCAATGTTATCCTATTTACCACAATTTATTAGAATCGCTTGCTACTTTAAGGTAAAAGTTCCTATGCTTATGTTGATATGCCTAGAAACTTTTACCTTAAAGTGCATCCAGGTTGGATCTCTCCAGATCAATTTTTAGTCACCTGTGCACCCACTACTGTGCATTGGTTTGAAATGTAACACATTCATCGGTATAATTTGCATATGAGACACATTTCATTCTAGTTCCAGCACGACTAGCATGGGTTGGAGACAAAAAAATTATCCCCCGATTATATTCACTGACAAGAGATAAAATTATCTTGTCTTTATGCCAAAGACCGGAAACGGGGAGAAGTATATCCGTCGTTTGAGATAACGAGTCAACATATATTTTTTATAGAGTAAGGGTGACATATGAGCTCACAGTCCACCTGATGGTAAGTGGTTGCTGTGGGCCATAGACATCTACATCTATCTTCGTTTGCGAATTAAAACGCAGATGCTTTCTCAGCCGTGAGGACTGAGACAGAATGCCTGTTTTACAGTTAAATGGGTATATCCCCGGTCCATAGCATGGAGCCAAATGAAAGATAAAAATTCTGCTTTTTTGACATTTGAAAGGAACAAATTTATCCTAGTTCATTGGACGTGGGTTCAAGTTAATACCTATACAAAACATCTATTCAAGTCGAGGTCTATCTCCCATTTTATGTACTGTGGATATTATATCCACCGGTGTGCCTATGCTCGAAGGGTGGATAAAACTAAGCGAGGGGATAAAAATTAGTGTCCGACCGAAACAGGATTTTCAACCGAAACCGAAACCGAAAACGAACCTTCGGTCTGAGTGTTAGTTTCGGCCGAAATCGAAAATATAGACATTTTAATTTTTTTATTGTATACTGAAATATGGTATATTTTTTATACATATTTTAATGAAAAAAGTTATTGTAATAGTCATGTAGCAATATATTTATTAATTTTAAAGTAAAAATTAACAATTTAACGTTAAGAAATACTTTCTGTGTCAATTTTGTAGAAACATCAAAACTTTCACCCATAAAAAGTTGCTCCCTAATTTTGAACATATTTTGTTGTGTTCTCACTCTTGTTAATATTATTCAATCAGAGCATTAACTTAATATATCACACTCACACACTTACACACAACTTAACAAAATCACAGAAAATATACAAAACCTGATCAAAGTTCAAAAACTTTAATAAACTACATTTGTATAAAAAGGGATATTATAATATTAAGAAATTTATGGATGACAATAACCCCTGGGAATGAGGTGATCATTAGTGCTCATTTGTTTTGTGTTGTTAATTGTGTTATATACATGATTGTAAGTATATACCACAATTATCAACACAAATTGTGATGTAGCTAGGCATGAGCTAAGTGAGCCCTCGCCCACGGCCTCGCACTTTAAGAGACCTCGCGAGGCCCCCTAAAATGAGATGCCCCCAGACTTTACCACAAATGACTAATTATTTTATCACTTTAACGCTCGAAAAATGAAGTCAGCAAATTTAAGTGACTTTGTTTGGGGCCTCGCAAGAAGCCCCTCTTTAATGTGACTGCGAGGCCGTTATGACTATCTTCAAAGACCGCAATTGTTATATTGAATTAATAGATATGAGTAGGTACGGTGACACTGAAAGTCCTTAGAAAATCAAAAACTGTACAAACTAGCACGTTATAAGTTTTATTATATTTTTTTCAAAATAGTGTCCATTTTAATCAATACATTGCTGCATCCGATGGAACCACTGAGAAAATCACTTTACCCACTCGCCCTTAGAGGTATCTTTGACGCATTTTGAAACGCAGCCACTGCTTCCTCGGCGTCCATAAAACGTTTTCTCGAAGTATTTCTTTATTTTCGGAAATAAATAAAAATCGTAAGGTGCGAGGTCAGTGCTATAGGGCGAGTTACCCAGTAATTCTACGTCTGAAGTTGCCATGTAGCTGATTGTTTGCTTAGCGGTGGTGCGCCAAGGCGTTGTCGTGGTGAAGGAGGATCCTATTGCGAGGTCTTTTCTCCCAAACTTTTTCCAAGACAAGTGGCAAAAAATTGTTAGTCTACCGTTCTGCAGTAACTGTTTTTCGATTCTCTAAAACAATTAATGCGAAATGACCTGTCCTTCCGAAGAACGAGGCCACCATCTTTTTTCCCACGCTTCAACCTCTCTTCACTTTAGTTGGCAACTCCTCGGAAGGAAATACCCAGACCGCAGACTGTCTCTTAGTTTCAGAATCATAACAATAAATCCAGCTTTCGTCACCTGTAAGTTTGTCGAACATAGCATTTGAGTCGCCTCCGTTAAATCTTTGAACCATTTACGACACCAATCAACACAAAGGAGTTTTTGGGCGCTGTCAAATTATGAGGTATCCACCGGGCACAAAACTTCCTGACCGCTAAATGTTCATTGAGTATTGTGTGCACTTGAATCAAACCGATGCCTAAGCTTGTCCGAAACTGCTGATAAGTTACTATTTTTTCAGTCTCTATCATATGCCGCACAACACTGATGTTATCTTCAGTTGTCGCCGTAGAAGGCCGTCCCTCGCCCAGATCACCGGTGATATTAGTGCAACGTGGTCGCATTGCACTAATCTCACCGGTAAACTCATTAAACTAGTTGTAAATAGTGGCACAAAATGGGGCTTCATCGTGAAAGGCCAATCGAAGTCTGTCATAAGTTTTTGTTGACTTAAATGACATCGAAATTCATAAAAATCATTGTAAAAAAATTTCTGGCGTTAAATTCATGCTGACGTGACAAAGACAATTTTCAATTTGCCGCAAATCGTAAACATATGACAAATTAATTAAACACATACACAATAATATTGGCAAAGAGTTCCATCTTATGTTTTTTATTATATCGTTTACTAGTGGCCAATTTTAAAAACATTCAGTGTCACCTTCGTATGTCGTGTCAAAGCATGTTTGGTACGATACGACGAGGTTGGAACGAAAAAAAGGGGCCGCGTTGATGCAACTTCGCCCACGTTCATATTAGTCCACACTTTGCCTCTGATTGTAAGCTGTTGTTTAAAAAAGTCCCGCTAGGCTTCTTGCTGGTTTTTCAAAGGACAGAGGTTTTTTTTCAAACCAGTGGTAATTAAACAAAAGGGTAACTTTCAATAAGTATTATTTACAATCTATGTTGAATAAAAAGTTTGTTTCTGAGAATGACGTCTCTCGTGTATTCTGTATAATACATGAGTTACGAACTCATCCAAACGACGCACGATAATCCACAAATACTCAGTTTCGGCGCCGCCGAAGATTCGGCAGATTTTTTGCCGAAACCGAAACTATTACCGAAAATAGATTTTTTTGCCGAAACTTGCCGAAACCGAAACCGAAACTGAACCTTCGGTCGGTCACTTATAAAAATTTTCTCCTTACCTCAGGGATAAAATTGTCTCCTGCCCATGCTAGCCCTGCTGGGGTTATAATGTATTTGTAGATTATGTATAAAGTCAATTTCAGGTGTCCGTAATAAAAGGCTCTAGCATTCTATATAAAAAATAACTCTTAACATTCTTTAAGGCGGTAATATTAAAACAATGGCCTTTAAAACATCTTTTATAATAAGAGAAAAAAATTACGTTCGCTTATGACAGCCCACTTTGAGTGCAATCTTCCGAGCGAGATTTTGTGTGTAAAATGCGTGCGTGCGTGCGTTATAGCGTGTAGGAATCCAAGCATTTTCGTGTGCGTGTTTTCGTGTGCGTGTGCGTATGCGATTGTGTGTACGCTAGCGTGCGTTTTTGGGTCCGCATGTTCATGCGAGTGTGTGCGTACGCATACACGTGGGTTGTTTTACTCACTGTTTATTTTTACTAATTTATCACCATGTATACCTCCTTATTTCGAAAATTCTCAATTTCCTTTAAATGTCTTTGTTCCTTTCAAACGTAAAATTATAAGGCACTTGGCGCGGAAGACGGTGTGCTCGAACTTTGAGACTTGTTTGTTGTTTGTCATTTTCAACCGAAGTTCGAATGATGCTCTTTCTTAGCTTTTGACTTTGTACATCTTGTGGCTAGAGCATTCCGAATTTTCTTTTCTGATTACTTTTTCTTAATTATTAAAATTTGTTTAATTTTTATTAAATAAAGCCTATTAAAGTCCACTGTATACACACTGTTACGGCCTGCAGCTGCCTATCCAAGAGTAGACTCTTCCGGGGCCCATGAGCAGAAGACCTTACAAGCAGATGCAGGTCGGGCCTCCTAAAGTGGCCACGTGTAATTATCCTGTCACCATAAACTATATGGAAAACATATCACACATCTATCCTACTACAATTCAATAGGGAGAATAATCAAACAGAGCTTACTTACCTATATCCAAGGCGACTGCTGTCTCAGGGTTTGGTCAGGCCGCATGTGGTTGTAGGGTGCATGGGAAGTAAGGGTTAGTGATGTGTATATGTGTGTGACTGATTGTGATAGACCTGATTAGACCGTTGCCATCGGCAGCAGCTCGGACTTCAGCACCGCTCCAAATTGTGGTAATCTTCAGCGGAGTCACCCTCAGTCACTTTCTTCGTTCGTCACGAGGACAGTCCATTAACTTTATCGTACAATTAACTAACTTCCAGAAGCAACTAACTCTAGTTTGTTATAAAGCGTAACACACAATACGAATACAGAATGTCGGTCAATACTAAATCCCGTTACTATAAGCAAAAACGTAACACACCGCACGAATACGAATGTACGGATCAAAGGTCACTACCGTTTCGCATGGCAACAGTTTTTTCTAGACTTAACACTAACTTCTCTAGTATCGCAAAGCTTAGCGTCCAACCGACGACGGAAAATGTTTCCGAACTATATCAAATGCCGCACTAGTAGTTTATATTGTTAAATGTACTTATACGGATTCAGCGTTAAACACAACTAAGTTCCTTGATTCGATACCAGAACAAAACGTCGCGCCCGAGTCAAAATACGCCTCGTTGACCCGCAAATTAATCTAGCTAGCCAACCAAAACACAAAAGGGGCACTACGCGACTACAGAATTATAATGCTATCTTGACAACTAACCGGGGAGAAGCTCTCAAACAAGGAATGCGCGTCACGAATCCTAGACAGTATATTTACTCGACGCGCCTGCACTATTCCGCGTTCCCGAACAAGTTCACAGCGTGCTGTCCCAAGCACAGCTTGCAAGCAATAGGTATTTGCGCGCTCTCGCCACACACACCGCTCGGCCGAAAGTCAAAACCGGTATGGCGCCGAGCCGAGCGCCTTTCGACCCTTCGATAAGTAATCCACTATAACTATCCGACAACGATAATTATCAGATTACAACATAATAA
Organism: Parnassius glacialis; assembly: GCA_033319125.1. Taxonomy (NCBI): domain Eukaryota; kingdom Metazoa; phylum Arthropoda; class Insecta; order Lepidoptera; family Papilionidae; genus Parnassius; species Parnassius glacialis. The sequence continues at coordinate 50,389,140 of JAVANC010000006.1, read as the reverse complement.
CCATATACCTACACGTCGCATACCCAGCTCCAGCAAACTCCCGCTTGCGCACTAAACGGGCGCGGCTTTTCAAATCTACCCGCTAACAAACAAAAAAAGCAAGCAACAAAGGAAAAGAATTTTATTTTTTACGTATTACGGCCGGGCGTGATTGCAGATTATCTGGAGATAGCCGTGGTTAACTATGACATTGGGACGTCAAACACCTCAGTCCCTCCCGTGACCATGGGTGCTGTAACATGCTTGAAACATAGGGAATATAAAATAAGTTAATTTATGCGATAATATCTGTAAAATCTAGTTTTATTGGAATTTGTTTGACCAATTATTTTTTTTAATTAATACTAGTAGTGCCATTGGCACTACTAATACTACCTTTAACCACCATTAATAATCTTTCAAATGGCGGATTTGAACCTAAAGGTTTTTAAGTTAGACTGCTGTCGCAGCTATTGTTCCCGGTCTGGATATTTTTTTTAGTTGATTATAGCTTTTTTTATATTCCACCACTGAATATGGCCTCTCCAATAGATTGCCTCTTATGGCGTATCAAATACGTTAAATACATAATATATTTAACATAGTTGCCGCACTTAGCAGACGGTTTGACAAATGCAGTTTATTTTTAGTTTTTCAGGAAGATGTTGTTGTTAATAACCTGCTATACTCTCCATAGTCGACTGTTATGACTACTACAATATGGGGTGATATATTCTCTTACGCCATCACCATATAGTTCAGTGCGGTCTGGACCATATACAATTTACTAATACAAATTTATTTATGATATAGAACAAATCATTACAGTTGGTAACACCTATGTTATCTTAATACCGTTATTTCTCAGCATCATAACTGTATGCCTCTACAGTTTATGCAGTTTGTAAACTACGGCGCAACTGTTCAAAATTCGCTACAAACTTCGATTTTCGAGATAGATAACGCACGTTGTTAATTATAGAGTGCGGCATAAAGTAATCTAAACAAGCAACCCCCCAGGCTTTTCTGTAAAATAGTTTGTGAACTTATATGCAGAAGACATCTCATTTCACAGAACTCAAAGAATATTTACAGTGTAGTGGCGGTGAAATAATATCCACTACCTCATGTCATCTCGTGGGTGGTTGAAAGAGGCGACTGAGGAAAACAAATCAGGATATCGGCTGCAAACTGCGGTTGCTAAACCGCTTGCAATAGTAAATATCCCATATGAGACAATCTATTGGAGAGGCCTATGTTCAGCAGTGGACTTTAATAGGCGGTAAAGGTAACGAAACGAATGTTCTGTTTTTATTTATTTTCTGATTTATATTAGTTATACACAGATAAAATAATTTAACTAACTCAGTGTGCAAGTTAAATACAATCAAAAGGAAGACCCCCAATAAAATAGACCCTGGGGGTTGGAAGGAATGCGTTACTTTAATGTACATACATACATAAAAATATACTAATAACAATCTAATTACATTTTTTCAAGTTATAATAGTATGTAAATACAAAAATGTTGGTCTTACTCAAATGCTTACCGTAAAGTGGCGGTGTCAGAATATTCTCTATTATATATGATCTTCTCAAGGTTTTCGTAAGAGGCGACAGAGGGAACAAACCAAGAGATATACAGCAACATTCTCCTAATAAGAACGAAAAAAAAACTACTAACTAGACAACCCGCCTGCCTGGCAAATATCCCTCCTATGAGGCAATCTATGGAGAGGCCTATGTTTAAACAGTGGAATTTTAATTCCTGTAAGGATGAATGAATGGCTGGATTGATTTCTATAAATTTTGTAGCTTAATATAATTTTTATGATTTTTGAAATATTTTTTATAGTAACTATTGCACTTAACCAATCCATAATTCAGATATCGTATATGAGGTCTCGAATCGATCAAATTCCATCTGTGAAAACAGAATGCATAGTTGACCTGATTTGGGATGATTTGCAATAGCCGTGTAGCATAAAGAATAAACGTACAGTTGGAGAGGTCACGTCTAATGAAGTCAACGCTCCGTCCCCCTCGTGCTCGAATCCAAAGTCCCGAAAACCTTTCAGCTCGAGCTACGAAACCGTTTTCAGTGCCTAGAGGATTGCAATGCAGTGGACGATATGAATGACAAGCTCGTGGAAACTGTCCATGCGGTCTGAGCTAAGTTTTGCAAGACCCGCCGCAGAAGAACACAAAAACTCTCCGATCACACTCTTAATCTCATGGCTGTTAGACGGGAGATAAAGCTACATTATTTAACAGATTTGACAGCATACAGCAACTGAACAGACAGATCTCCAAATGCATGCGGCGCGACTTACGCAACTTTAATACTGCTCTTATTGAAGAAGCAATCGAGCGGAACCAGCGCTCCAAAGTCTTTTCCAGAAATCTGTCTCCCAGAAAGAGTCAACTCTCAAAGCTGAAGACAGAGTGTGGCAGCATCGTTTCCGGGGCACCTGAGATTTTGAGTGAGATTGAGAGGTTCTTTTGGCAGCTGTACACATCATCGTTGGAGCCACATGCAAGCGAAAGTAACTATCAAAGAGCGAGTCTTATCCGACACTATTCCGATGATATCCCGGGACGTCATTATGAGCGAGATTAGAATGGCTCTCCAGCACCTTAAAAACTGCAAGTTCCTGGGCGAGGATGGAATTACAGCGGAGCTTCTGAAAACAGGTCGAAAACCGGTACTTGAAGTCCTTCAGAAGCTTTATAATTCCATCCTCAATGGTGGCATTACACCGCAGGCGTGGAGCAGAAGTGTGTGGGTCTCGTTCTTCAAGAAAGATGACCACGCTTTCTTATAAAATTACAGACCGATTTTCCTTCTGAGCCGCGTCTATGTGCTATTTTCGGGACTCATTACGAATCGTCTCGCACGCAGACCTGACGATTTCCAGCCTCCCGTACAAACCGGTTTCCGAATGAGCTTTAGCACCATAGACAACATACACAGCCTTTGGCGAATTGTACAGAAGTCCGAGGAGCACAATTTGCCGCTATGTCTATGAGACATGTGAAATGTGGACTATGAGAAAGCCTTTGATTCTGTCAAAATTTGGGCGGTGCTGCGGTCCCTATAGCGGTCCTAAGTTGACCGTCGGTATATCGAAGTGCTGAAGTGCTTGTACTGTAGGTCTATGATGGCTATCATAGTACAGAACCAGAGTACGAAATCTCTCCAATTGTAGATAGGTGTAAGACAGGGTGAGCTTGTATCCCCGAAACTCTTCACCGCTACATTGGAAGACGTTTTCAAGCTTATGGACTGGAAAGAATACGGCATTAACATCAATGGCGAGTACATAACTCACCTTCGATTTGCCTTGCCATGAAGATATATTCCTTATAGAAAAATCGCTACAGAATCTAAGCACTATGCTCAATGACCTCAATAGTGTTTCCCAACGGATGGTTCTTAAGATGAACATGGACAAAACAAAGATCATGTTTAATTGTCCATGACACACCTATGCCGGTATTTAGCTTTTATTAGCTTTTTTTAGCTCGAAGTTGTTGACGAGTATGTTTACCTGGGACAAATAGTCCGAATAAGTCCAACTTCGACCGAGAGGTCAATCGACGGATTCAACTCGGCTGGGCAGCGTTCGGGAAACTACGACGCATCTTGTCGTTAGATATACCTCAAAACCTGAAAACGAAATTGTACAAGCAGTGCATGTTGCCAATGATGACCTATGAATCTGAGACGTAGTCCTTCACTGCTGGCCGGATGAGGAAGCTCAAGGTCGTTCAGCCAGCTATGGAGAGGGCTATGCTTGGAGTTTCTCTGCCTAATAAACTTAGAAATGAGGATATCCGCAGTAGAACCAGAGTGACCGACATAGCCCAACAGATTAGTAAGCTGAAGTGGCAGTGGCCGGCCATATAACTCGAAGAAACGACAACCGATGGGAAAAAAAGGTTCTCGAGTGGTGGCCTCGTACCGGCGGACGAAGTGTAGGGCATGGGGTGACGACCTGGTAAGATATGCAGGAACTCGATGGATGCAGGTGGTTCATGGCCGCGCTTTGTGGAATTCCTTGGGGGGAGGCTTATGTACAGCAGTGGACTTGTAAAGGGATGTAATGATGATAATAAAGAATAACAACAAAAAATTCCAAGGGTAATAAACTTTATTAATTAAAAATAATTTGTTCTTTACATTTACTTGAACAATATTTGACTGTAGCAAAGTTACAATATTTTTATGGTCTATTTGAAACTATTAGAAGGCAATTAAACCAGAAATTTGGTACATAAAACTCAATCTGATTCCAGTATTACGTAAGTAGAATTTTAGTTAATTACGAATACAAACAAACGCGGCCACTGGTATATAAGCTTTGTAGCATCGAATTAGGGTCTGACAAACAAACGAAGGTCGATGTGAATTACCTCAAGCTTTTTTAATTGGGTTGTTAAAGCCAAAATAAAATAACTTAATGCTAAAAACAAGGAAATTTAAAATTTTCACATGTTGTGTTGCTCTAATGCTCGGTTTGCGTTTCCGAATATCGCAATGTAAGATAAACTTCGTTTAAACCTAGGTTAAGTTAAATGACCAATGCGTACCGTTGATCGGTGCTATAACTTTATTTGACGTTTTATCTAATATTATATATTATATTTTCTTTAAATATTTAAGAGACAGGTATTTCAGCAAATGTAAATGTAAGGAATGCGAGTCTGGTTTGGAAGTACTGCTCAGACTGTAAGTCGGTGGTGCAGTCGTGGTCACCAGATTAACCGTGGAAGGAAAAGGGGTGATCTTCTGCCGGGTGAGACGTTTAACCCGGGGAATGCAGTGCACTACTTCGGAACTTTGATAGCGTGATAGCGTGATTTTTTGTAGAACCATCGAGGCTTGACTAAGCCCAGTTACTGTAGGGCCGCTTCTGGAAAAAAAGCTGATCATGAAGAGGCCTTACTTTACTGTCAAGTTGGCAAACTATTGATCTCTTGGGTTCCTTTGTTCTATTCCGAATTTTACTATTTTCAGCTCACCATTATCTCTTGTGGCTATTTTTGGACATGGACGAAACAAAGATGACGGCTCCGTTGCGTAGTGGCTTAGCAAAGAGTTGCAACGCTTGGGGCCGCGGGTTCAAATCCCTCACAGAACAAGTATTTGTATGGCCTACAAATAATTGTTCCGGGTCTGGATGTTTGTTCTTGTGCAATAATGTTTGTAAATTGCCTCCACGATACAGGAGAAAATCCTAGTGAGTGGGTAGCGTTTTTTTTTTTAACAAAAAGAACATATCATGTTTAATGTCCATGTCACATATATGCCGGTAGTTGTTGGAAGCATTAAACTCGAAGTTGTTGACGAGTATGTTTACCTGGGACAAATAGTCCGACTAGGTAAGTCAAACATCAACCGAGAGGTCAATCGAGGGATTCATCTTGGTTGGGTAGCTTTTGGTGAATTATGACACATCTTCTCGTCAGGTATACCTCAAAACTTGAAAATGAGACTGTACAATCAGAGCGTATTGCCAGTAATGACCTATGGAACTGAGGTGTGGTCCATCACTGCTGGCCGAATGAGGAAGCTCAAGGTCGCTCAGCTAGCTATGAAGAGAGCTATGCTCGGAGTTTCTCTGCGTGATAAACTTAGAAATGAGGATATCCGCAGTAAAACCAGAGTGACAGACATAGCCCAACAGATTAGCAAGCTGAAGTGGCAATGGGCCGGCCATATAGCTCGAAGAACTGACAACCGATGGGGAAGAAAAGTTCTCGAGTGGCGGCCTCGTACTGGCGGACGAAATGTAGGGCGTCCCCTACTCGATGGAGTGACGACCCGGTAAGATATGCAGGAAGTCGTTAGATGCAGGTGGCTCAGGACCGTGCTTTGTGGCATTCCTTGGGGGAGGCCTATGTTCAGCAGTGGACTTGTGAAGGGCTGTAATGATGATGATGAGGTTGCAACCAAACATCTACCGCCACCGTAGGAAAAGTAGCGGGGCCGTTCGTTGGACTGAGTTTCTTTTTTTGTGTTATTACTCATTGGGAGCATATTTGCCATAGTTGTCAAGCTTGGTAAGTGGGTTGGCAATTGCAGTTTTTGAAGTGCAAACTTCTTTAGAATCACATCACAGACATGAAACTTAAACGAAAAAAGCGACACTATAAAGAAAAACATAAGCATTTATAGGATTTAGCATGTGAGTGAATGGAATAGAATGCAGTGTAGACAGTGAATCCAAAAGGCTGTCGGTTTGAATCCGTCATTCGAGTATTATCTCTTTTTTTTATATTATATATTTTTTCTATTTTATTAAACAAATTAATTAAATAAATAATATAAGCTACATTCAATAAAATTATCTTAATATACCAATCCATGTATACCCTTCCACGATATCAATACAGCCATCTAGCGCCTAGTTTGCATTTTGTAATTTTATATTTTATGTCGTATTTTATTTTATATTTTTGAGAGGTAATCAATTTTTTTCGATTTAATGACTTTACGTATAGAATGAAGAAGATTGTTCTCTTACATAGCAATTTTACTCGAAAGAAAATATTCTTTTGATTTATTACACTGAAATTAATACTAAAAATAATAATTGTTATATGTATTAGCTATAAATTAAAATTTTATCTTATATTTTATGCCTTACTTGAAATTGACACTTGCATAAGTGTTTATTAAATTATTTGGTGTGAAATATTTTTATTTTATATTTCATTTCGTTTGAAGTTTCCGCGTCTTATAATCTTTCTGTTATCAGATAAAAGTAAAATCAGAAAAAAATAGTTAAATTTATTAAAATATACAATACTAAAAACTATAATAATAATTAAAAAAAAAACTAAAACTAGAAACTTAAATATCATATAGTCCTACTCCCCGCGGTATCGTGCCAAGAACGCTGGCTGCGTTTCCCCGCTGAATGGCTATACTTAGCCTTTGAGCAAGGAAAGAACCAGCCCTCTTATCACCAGCAGCAACGACTAGCCGCGGATGGAGTTCCTTTAGGAATATATTATATATATAATTTCATAACTCTTTCAATTAGTAACTTAGCATACAGTTTTCCCACAATGCTAAGAAGGCTGATACCATGGTAGTTTTTACAGTCCTGCTGCGACTCTTTTCCTTTATATTTGGGACTATCATTGTTTTGCACTAGTCTCTCGGTACTCACTGCAGTTCCCAACATAAATTAAACAAGGTGTACAGCTTGCCTGCCACCACTCTCTCTCCAGCCTTTAATATTTCCAGTGATACTCTATTATATGCGGCTGCTCTACCTGCTTTCATGCTTTTTATCGCATTCATTATTTCATAGTTAAATTACATATTTTATGTATTTTCGTAATTGAAGTTATTAAATTTGAAAACTCATTATTTCACTATTAACGACTAACACTTGTTAGCTTAAAGTAGCATTTAAATACGATGTAATAATCAACTAACTACATACATTCATATATATATAAACACTCACGCCTGTCACCCAGGAGGGTAGGCGGAGACTACGGACTTCCATTTGGCACAATCCTGACACACCTCTTTCGCTCCCTCTACATTGGTTGCTGCCGTTCGTATCTGCAATATAAATTGGCTTTATCGCTCTTTCCTCATTCATTCTTTCCACATGAACAAACTACCGAAGCATTGTTTTTTTTAATTCTGGTCACAACATAATCTTGCAATATATTATCGCTTTAATTTCTTCTCTTTCAAAAACCATATATTTCGCTTAGTTGCGTTCATTTTCATTTCCCTATCTTTAAACCGTACACTTCACCACCTTTCGAAATCCTACTTGAATATCCCAAATTTTTCTATTAGTTTCTTTTATAACTCTTTCAATTAGTAACTTAGCATACAGTTTTCCCACAATGCTAAGAAGGCTGATACCATGGTAGTTTTTACAGTCCTGCTGCGACTCTTTTCCTTTATATTTGGGACTATCATTGTTTTGCACTAGTCTCTCGGTACTCACTGCAGTTCCCAACATAAATTAAACAAGGTGTACAGCTTGCCTGTCACCACTCTCTCTCCAGCCTTTAATATTTCCAGTGATACTCTATTATATGCGGCTGCTCTACCTGCTTTCATGCTTTTTATCGCATTCATTATTTCATCTATACTTATCTCCCTATTTCGTTGCTCTTTATTCGGAAATTCAAATTTTCCGTCAACATTGGTAGAGCCACGCGGCAGCTTTTGCTGTCGCACGGATGGGCCGGCTCGAATCGGGGTGGTACCACGACCTCACAGAAAACCAGCGTGAAGTAGAGGTTTACCTCTGCGTTTCGCTTTGTGAGTGCAGGTGGCCGGAGGCCCTTTTTACTGGAAATGAGGCATTCCATTTTAGTCCTCACGGGTGACAACGCATCTACATTTTGATTTGTAATAGAGGACAGATGGAGATGTCTATGGGCCGCAGCAACCACTTACCATCAGGTGGACTGTGTACTCGTTTGTCAACCTTATCCTATAAAAAAAAATTCTATTTCATTTAATTCAAACATTTCCTCAGTGATAAACATGCTTTCAAATTATTCCTTCCATTTCTTTGAACTGGAAACTTTGTCATTCAGAATACATACATAATTTTGGTCCCATATATCATTCATTCTTGGCTGTTTGCAATGTCCCCTTCCAGTTCTTACCAATTTCCAGTGTTTGCTAGTAAATCTAGCCATGCTCTCTTCTTTGCTTCAACTTCCATCCGTACTTCGTCATCCTACCATAACGTATTATCTTTACTTTCATTCTTTCTTTTAATTACACCACCTAACTTACTACGAGCATCAAAACTTTGTTAAATTCTCTAATCTTTGTACACAACTAAGATTTAACACAGTGACTGTGCATCTGCTTCTTGATCATTAATCGAGGACAGATGTAGATGTACATACATTCACGCACCTTTAAGTGGACAGTGAGCTAATTTGTTACCCGTATTCCATAAAATAATAAAATAAAAACTAATAAATGCGAAATACTTCGTAAAGATTCCAAGTTTAATACCAGTACTTGACATTGAAAGTTTAAAAAGCTGAATACAACGCGAACACATTCTGCGTCTGCTGTTAAGGCAATAACTTGCCCTACTGCAGATAGTTAGCATGCTTCCACGTTGCATAATTCAAACCGCAGACACGCGATTCAGGAGATGTATTAAGTTCAAACGTAAGAGATATATGTAGGTCGTGGTATTTCTTAAGTTGACTGCAACCAGAGCTTGATGTAGTAATTTCATGCGGTGATTAATATAAACGAAAACCACGTGGCCCAGTGGTTAAAATACCTAGCTAAAACTTTGCGGGTGTACGTATTAAAGTTATTGGTATGTATTTGTGTCTGGTTGTGATGTAATAGAAATCAGCATTGGAACTAGCCAGATTTGTTTAAATTAAACCACAATGCAGCTATATTTGACTGAAAGAGTTGGTAAGACTGTTTTCTGCTTATATATATATATATATATAATATAGGGTGACAAATGAGCGCACAGTCCACCTGATGGTAAGTGGTAGCTGTGAGACATAGACATCTACATTTATTCTCAATAAAGAATCAAAATGTTTTGTCACCCGTGAGGACTGATATGAAATGCCGCTTTACAGCAAAAAAGGGTCTCCGGTTCTCCTCACTCACCATAGAAAACACAACTGTGTGAAGCTGCTATTTTACGATGGTATTCTGTGAGAGCCTGGTCCTTCCCCGGTCAAACCAACCCATCCGTGCTACAAATATCTCTACCTGATGTAATAAAAGTGCTTGCATTACTGTACTTCGGGCTGAAGGACATAAAGGGGCCAGTATAATTACAAGCTGTGAGGCATTTCATATTATTTCTCAAAAGTAAAAACACATCTGTAACCTTCTTTGTTTGAAATTGGTTGCTGGTGTCCACAGACTACAGTAGCCACATACCATCAGATGGACTGTAAGTTTAAAGGTTGTGTTTTGTAAAAATCAAATACCTAGGAATGGGTGGCTCGACCTGTAAGCGATTATTAACTCACAGGATACCAGCGTAAAATAGCAAAAGCAGAATGCTGATGTATAGTGTGGTGTTATTATAATTATTACAAACCTACTATAGCCGTAGTCATCGTAATGTTTTTTGTTAATTTCATGTGTTTATTTTATTCACATAATTTATAACTGTTTCTCTCTTACAATATTTCAATGGTGCAAATTATGTCTGAAACCTACAATAGATTAGAAAGTAGAGTAAAATATCATACAATTTCCTTTTCTGCATATTATTTCTTTATTGACATAATTTGTTATCGTCATAACTAACTTAGGTAGATAGAACATGTATGTACGTAATCAATCAAAATAATTTGTGTTAGAAATGAATGTTGAGATGCAACAGGAGTGGGCAAATGGCCATCGTGATTCCGTAGATATGAGCTTGTAAATAATACCTAATATAAATATAACAACAGTTCACTTCAGCTACAAATTACTATCACTGACACTTCATCAGATTTTGTTCTCTAAATTATTAAATCTAATCAATTGTACCATTTTTTTTTAAAACGATATCCCACACTAAGATTTGTATATGTATCATGGAGGCAGTCTACAAACACAAATTGCACAAGGACGAAAATCCGGGCCCGGAATAATTATTTGTAGGCTCTACAAATACTTGTTCCGTGCGGGATTTGAACCCACGGTCCCCAGCGCAGCAATTTGTTGCTAAGCCCACTACGCCACGGAGCCGTCTGTGCGAGACACATCGGTATGTAATCGGCATAAAGAAGTCGGCTGTCAAATTTGAACAAAGTTGGAACGAGCCATCGCTCTTGCTAGAAAGTTTTGTATTTTTCGGTAGTGTTATTATAATTTGCATTGTTATATTGTAGGAATAAATCGTAGTATTTTAAGCCATTATAACAATGTATACAGATAAATAAAGTTGAAGCAACTGTTTGTAATGTCAAAGTAACAGCGTTTTACTAAATGCATTTGAAAATATATAAAGACAAAGAACTATTTTTAAAATTTTGTTTGTCTATTTGGTCCGGCTAACCTCAAAAATGGCTGGTCCGATTTTCACCGGACTTTCACTGGTAGATAGATGATGTTATAAAGAGTAAATTAAGCTACTTTTATAATAGAAAATAATAAGAATTCCGCGCAAAAAAACATGAAATCCAATCGCGAAAAATTCCACCCGGATGAAGTCGCGGGGAACTGTTAGTTAATTTTAACGTTTTTATATTAAACGTTAAGCGAAATCTGTGTGACAAAAATATACATTCAAGCAGGCGTATGTGCGTTTGAGTTTGTTTTCATTAATATTATCTTGTGTGTATTGCCACATAAATGTATTTCATTTTATCTATTGTCACAACGTAGACGTAACTGTATTTTAGTTAAGCTCCTATCTCTATACATAATAAGAGTTCTATAAAACACAAAATGTCTTAAGAGGTTGCGCATCGTGATCAGTTTCTTAAATCATATTATATAATTTTATACTTTGGTTAAACGTAGACATCGTGGCCTACTCAACCCACACCAATCAAGTCAACCAACCTACCTAACAAGCGTGCCAACAGTAACTAATGTCCCTTTTATGGAATAATCTATGGTAGAGGCCTGTGGTCCGCTGCGGCTGCGATAGTGAGTAAATAAATAACACTTACATTTAAAATTTTAGAAATAATAACGTGGCGTTCATTTAAGTGATATGTATGCGCTTCGAATACAAACGCGCCTTTTCATTCGATCAGATATCACAAGTTGGTGTCCCTCCCTGCATATATTTTCGGGATTTGGAATATTCGTGACCTCACATACGACTACAAACTTTGCGCTCTTTGTAGCCTTTGAGTACTAAAAAGCTGGTTGAATAAAACTTGCGGCATCACACGTATTGAATAAGCGATGTGACTTTGGATTTGCTTTGAGAGGTTTATAAATGTACGGTACATTTATAAACCTCTAATAAGCACATATGTATACAAACATATACTTAAATATAATTGAGTTATGTCTGTAATAGCGAAATAAGTGCCTTCTATTAAACTCGCGGTTTATTTCACCTTTATTCTATAAAAAACCGTAAGAAT
>JAVANC010000006.1:50323765-50376974 GCA_033319125.1 Parnassius glacialis | reverse complement strand
CCTGCCTCCATTAACTTCCTGCATCTCTTACCAGGTCGTCACTCCATTTAGTGGGGGAACACCCTACACATCACCTGCCGGTACGAGGCTGCCAATCGAGAACCTTTCTTCCCCATCAATTGTCGTTTCTTCGAGTTATATGGCTGGCCTATGGCCACTTCAGATTACTAATCCGTTGGGCTATGTCGGTTACTCCGGTTCTACTGTGGATATCCTCGTTTTTAAGTCTATCACGCAGAGAAACCCAGAACCCATAGCGCTCTCCATAGTTCACTGAGCGACCTTAATCTTCCTCATACGGCCAGCAGTGAACCACTGCCTCACAGATCCATAGATCATCACCGACAACACGCACTGGTAGAACAATCTCGTTTTGAGGTTTTTAAGGTTTGCCGGACGAGAAGATATGTCGTAATCTCCCGAACGCTTCCTAGCTAAGTTAAATCCGTCGATTGACCTCCCGGTAGTAGTACGACTTAACTAGTCGAACTATTTATCCCAGGTGAATATACAAGTCAATTACTTCGATCTTAGTGCTCCCAACGCATAGGGGCATAGGTGTGACATGGACGTAACACATGACTTTGGTTTTTTCCATGTTCATCTTAAGGCCTATCCGTTGGGAGATACTATTGAGGTCATTGAGCATAGAGCTTAGGTCCTCCAGTGATTCTGCCATTAGGACTATATCGTCGAAAAATCGAAAGTGAGTGATGTACTCGGCATTGACGTTAATACCGTAGAAATTAAATATACCTGCATTGAATATGTGTGTTACCGCTTTATTAACATAATGGCCGAGTAGAAACTGCACGCTAAGGAAAATCTGTAAAAATGTAAAAGTAATAAGGATGGCAGCATCTTCCTGATTACAACTCAAAATAATAACAAACTGCGGTTGCCAACCCGCTTTCCAAGCATGACAACTATGGCGGTATCCCCCGATTTCACAAACTATGATGGAAGTATATGTTCAACAATGGACTTTTTATAGGCTAAAATGGATGGATGGATGGGTAAAAGAAAGAAACCAAAAAAGGAAAGACTGACGCTATCGGTTGCATGCATACCCCACATAATATTTTAATATCAGTTTTAAATAAAATAAATTCAATACTACAATATAATTTTTTATAAAACATGCTGTATTTTTTGGTATTCTATTGTTAGAAGCTATCTTAAAAATATTTTTTAAATTTAAAGAACATACTTGCCTACACTAGTAGGACATCCCAGCGGGCATAGTAACGACAGTGAGACTAGTGGATTTACCAACTCATCCCTCTTAGTCGCCTGCGCGATATTTATACTACTAGAACGAGTGGGACATTACAGTTCTACTATTTTCTTTAATTTTTTTATCCTCATTTCTAAAAATATCTTCATTTCATCGAGTTCAAGTTTTGTTAAAGTTCTAACAATCTATATATTAATAATCAATTTATATTACAAATAAGTTTTTAAAGCAAATAATATTTTATTTCCCTGCTTTAATTTAAAAGTAAATATTAAATTAAGACGTCCTGTTGCGAAACAATATCAATTTCGTTTCGTACACGTGGATAAGACAGCTAATTGAATCAGTTATATCTTTTACTGATCCAATTTACGTAAGAGATACGAAGTATTAGGGATCTGTTTATTCCATTCATTGTTAATCCTCTATTGTCTCGACGGGGTAACAAATTACTATTGCAGTATTTGTTTCTTCACATGTTTAATTAATGGTATGAGTTTTCAGAGTAAAATAAATTGTTAGTTTATATTATTAGAAGCAATTTCTAATTTCATACGCAAAATAAAGTTAAATAGTACTTCATAATTTACAATTATATTCATTATGAGCGACCAATCATTTTTAACGACCCTGGTAACGGCTAACGGGGGTTTAGTAACCTAAGACGACTCGACCTTGCACAACATGTAAAACAAGCACCATGAGGACGAACGCACCATGACGAGAAGATCTTTGAACTGGAAGAAGAGATAGACAGGTTGCACTGGAATATTATAGGATTATCTGAGGTGCAAAGAGAGGGGGAGGACATTGTAATCCTCGTATCTAGCAACTTGTTCTATCACCTAGGGAGCGACCGTTTGTTGCAAGGAGGTGTCGGATTTATCGTCCACAAGTCTCTCGTAAAAATTATTGTAAAGATTGAGAGCGTGTCGACGAGGATTGCATACCTTATACTCAATATTACCAAGCGGTTTTCCTTGAATATCATACAGGTTTACGCACCAACCTCGACACATCCCGATGAGGAGGTGGAGGAAACGTATAAGGATAAATCTAGAACCATGCATTCCTCCAAATTCGCGGTAAATAAATATACGGTGTTAATGGGAGACTTCAACGCAAAACTAAATACAAGAGAGAACGGCGACTTCATGGAGAAAGAGGGACTCTTTATGACAAAATCTTTCTTCCAGAAGCAGCATCACAGGAAGTGGACCTGTTCAAGCCCCGACGATTCGATAAAAAATGAGATTGACTTCATTATGACGACCAGACAACAACTGTTCAGTAATGTCTCAGTGATTGCGAGGGTGAAAACCTGCAGCGATCACCGAATGGTGAGAAGCACACTGAACCTAAACGTTCAGTTGCAGAATTCACGTTTAATGATGTCAACGCTGCCCCCCCCCCCCCGCCGTTCTCTAATCCAAAGTTCTGAAAAAATTGCGATGCAGTGGATGATATGAATGACAAACTTGTGGTAATTTCCATGCGGTCTGAGCCAAGTTTTGCAAGACCTACCGCAGAAGAACACAAAATTCTCCGACCACACTCTCTAATCTCATGGCTGTTAGACGGGAGATGAAGCTGCAGTCTTCAGTAGTTTGATAGCATACAGGCAACTGAACAGACAGATCTCCAAATGCATGCAGCAGGACTATGAATCTTGAATACAGCTCGTATTGAAGAAGCGATCGAGCGGGACCAGGGCTCCAAAGTCTTTGCTAGCGATCTGTCTGCCAGAAAGAGCCAACTGTCGAAGCTGAAGACAGAGTGTGGCAGCATCGTTTCCGGGCACCTGAGATTTTGAGTGAGATTGAGAGGTTCCATGGGCAGCTGTACACATCATCGTTGGAGCCGCTCGCAAGTGTGAGTTACAGTCCAAGAGCAAGTTTTATCCGTCACTATTCCGATGATTTACCGGACGTCAGTCTGAGCGAGGTTAGAATGGTTCTCCAGCACATTAAATTCGGCAAGGCCCCAGGCGAGGATGGAATCACAGCGGAGCTACACAAAGTTATATCTATGGCCATCGGCAGTCAGAAACTCGCTCATCTTGGGGTGATATTACTGCAGGCGTACCGCAGGGCGCCGCGTTGTCACCTTTACTTTTTTCCATTTTCACTCATTCAATCACTCATAAAATATCTTCTGTCTACCATATGTATGCGGATGATATCTATATTTATAGTCAACTCTTTAGAATTTGCCGAATGCAATCGCTTCATTGAATAACGATTTAAATATTATTAAACAATGGAGTATATGGCCATATGGCGTATATGTCAATCCTACATTATAGGCTCATCACAGACTATCATTATTGGCAGCCAGAGCTTTATCTCAAGAACTGACTGGTTCTCCGTACTACCTTTTAAATTCGAATGAGTTATTATCCCTTACTTTGACAATCTCAATAATTTTGGTATTTATGTTGATAATTCCTTAAATTGGATACGCCAACTGAATGAGGTAATTAAGAAGACCTTTGTCGCTCTTTGATCACTGCGTCGCTTACGATTATTTCTTCCATTCCTACAAAAATTAAGCCCACACAGTCTCTTCTTCTTACAATTCTCAACTATGCTGACGCAAGCTATGTAGACATAACTGAGGAACAGCTTATTAAGCTTGAAATACTTCAAAATAATAGTATTTGGTTCATATATGGATAGCGCAAATTTGACCATATTTTCCAATTTTGCTCACGTTTCAAATGGTTACCTATCCGACTTCGCCAGAACATGCTTATTCTTTCTTTTCTGTACTGTATATATTTTCACCCTTTACCTCATCTCTATCTCAAGGAGAAGTTTAATTTTGCAGGGCTTCCAGGGGATACTCTACGCTCTTGAAGAAAATTCATTTCAGGAGTACCAACTCACAATACCTCATTTTTTAATAAATATTTTACTGTCCAGTCTATTCAGCTCTGGAATGCCCTTCCTTTGCATATACCTGAAGTACAAACTATTGTAATTTTTAACCCTTTCAATGTCCAGTGCAATACATATAGGGCACTGCTATTGTCTTACTATTGTGTCTGGAAACCGGACAGTGAAAGTGTTAGCGACTACTAAAAGAGCATTACTTGTCTCAATTTTTCGGGCACTGTTAGTATAAATTACGTGGTATCAGGTATTTATGGTATTTATCAGGTTTATATTATTGTTTGAGGTCATCAGGTTATCAGGTTGATATATATGTTTTGGGTAGATATGTTAGATTGTTTACTATATATATATATATATATACATATATATACTATATATATATATATATATATCGCATGTATTGACATTGTAATAATATACATAATATTTATATTGCATCACATACTTAGTATTCACTCTTTTATTCCTTTCGCACCTTTGTGTGCCTGTAAGAGATTGCTATGTAGCGATAAAGCTGCCAAATTGCACATATATTTGCTTTTTGTTATGTTATTTGCATATTTGTTTTTTGGTATACAATAAAGAGTATTCAATAACTCATTCATGTTAATGTTGTTAATTTCTTTTTTTATTCAATTTATTAAAACAGTTTATTATATTTTATTTCAAAGAACAGTTTCATAACAAAACTAAGAAAATTTAAAGTATAAATTAACATAAATGTGAAATTTTTAAATTAATTTTCGTATTGGAAACTATTCGTTTAAATGTTTCTACATGAAAAGGAACTCTTGTACTTTTATATCTTTCAGCTTTCAAAATAGTGAATCCATTGCCTTCATGTTCATTAGTTACGATTATGTTACCGTTTCTCTTACTATTTTATTTAATAGCTGCAGGTACACTTGTGTTAGTTAAGCAAAAGATGAGATATAAAATTAATTTATTGTGCGGGACATGTGAAAACAAATAGTGATAGGATAACACATAAATAAGGCAAACATTTTTATATTAATGGAATAAATATTATAGTTAGAGTTTGTACTTAAATAGGATATATTAAGCATTTATGTTATATTAATCAAGATTAAAGTTTAGAGTTACACATAAAATAGGATATAAGCATTTTATGTTAAGAAAATATTAGTGTAGAGCTTATATTTGTATAATAGAATTAGTTGGTCACTTTGTATAGTAGAACTAGCTTAAGGTAAACAATGTAAACAATGACTCAGCAAGGTAGTCGTTTAACATCGTCACTTGCTCTGTCACGCCTCGCGCTGATTAGTCGAAGCTTTTTGTATGATACTTACACCGTATTTATTGACCCAGCCGAGGTAGTATAAAAGAGGGGCGATTTTGATCGTTCTACACAGTCGGCGGCCAGCTACCTCAAGAAAAACTTCAAATATAGAAGAAAGAAAATATCTCAACGGTTTTATTCCCCACCAACCCAGCACACAATTGTGCCTGTAGGGTACATTTAATGGCCCTTCGCCAGCCGAATATTGTGGGGAATAATTACCTGAAGACTTCAAAATAGTGCTACAACGAGTTAAGAAGACTTCTCGGAAATCGCTTTCAAGGCTCAAGATTATTCGAAGAAAAAGTCAGCTGACAGCATGGCCGTTACGCGCTCTGAGGGAAGGGGCAAGCAAGCCCTCGTCGTCCAAGGCTACCACCTCGGCGACCGGTACCACCAGTGCGGAAGCTAGTACGGAATCGACAGCTACAGGGACGACCGCCACGGAGACTTCGGAGTATACAGACACCTCCGCGGCAACTAGTCCATCCACCGTGACTTCCGCCTCAGTGCCTCAGCCTCAGCCGCAACCGCCACGCACCGCGCCAGTGCCGTCACTCCATTCCGTATCACCATCCGCGGAGACGACACTAACTGCGGGTGTGAAGGCCAAACAGCTGATGAAGCCGCCCGCTACTGTCACCAGAGCAACTCGCCGAGAAACAAAAACTTCTACAGTGAAGCGAACCATAAGAAGCACCGCCGGTCCATCGAAGCAAACCGGACTACAAGAACCCCGCCCGCACAGCAAGAAGGGAGGAGGAGGGGGATCTACACGCAGTAGAACGAAGCAGCTCAAGCGTGCAAAGGCGAAAGAAGATTTGCTATGCCTTCAAGTGGAATTAGCCGCAGCACGCCTTGCTGCCTTGGAAAAGGAAGACTCAGCAGAGGAGGAGGAAGAAGAAGATGAAGCCTCCCTCGGAGGATAGACGGAAAGTATAGAAATAGGAGAAATAATTTTTACCTGCTAATTCTAATTGTGTTTTCTCATACTCTCCTTTTAAGTTTTTTTTAGTAAATTATTGCAATGATTTCTGTATCGTGTATATGTGAGTTTAAGTATTATGTTTTCTGGTGAGCGTTTTTGTTTCATATGCATTCGTTCCGTATTACGCATGCATCGTATTAGGTCAGGGGTAATCCAAGGTTTAGGGTTTTTTAATCGCCTAGCATCATATGATCTATAAATTGGTTCAAAAGCTATATTAACTATATCCGTAAGTAATGCTTCATTATTTAATTTGATTGTATGTTTTAAAGAGGACTTTCTAATTTCATTTTTATTTAAGCACTGAAGTACGGTTTGATGATAAGTTAATGTAGAAGTAATCACCAATGTAAGTGCTGCTTTTTTTGTTTGGAGCAAAAAATGGTTGAGACATGTTTTATTTTGTCTTGTTGGGGAAGAGTGGGGCAGGTAATAATCCATGGCTAGCACAAAGATTAGGATAATCATTAGCCCTTTTATATCTATTTTCTGGTCTAATATCTATATTTCGGTCACCTATAATAGATATGTTTTAAAAGTTGATAACTTCAACAAAGTACAGATAAGATACATATTAAAGGAGTCTAAATTACGGTACCATTGGTGAACGATATATCGCTATAATTGCAGTTTCAGGACCAAGATTCATAATAAAGCAATTTCCTTCTGGAAATATCGGCCCTTCAAAAGTAATTTTGATATCAGATTTGACATATACCACGGACTCCATCATTTTGCAATGCATGTTTTGTTGTTGCATGACTCCTATATCCATTTATAATAGGCAAAATAACAAGAACCAAGCCAATTTTCTGTCAGAATAATAATGTCACAGTCAACCTCAAGTCCCTTCATTAATTCTGTGAAATTGTCAAAACTCTTATTTAATACTGCGAATATTTTGATTAAGAATGATGAGGCTTTTCGGTTGGTCGTTGTAGCATTAGATTAGTTTGCTCAACTTCACTATGGCAGATTCAGACACAGGAAATTTGATCAAGTTCGTCAACTATATCTTCATCCATTTTTATAAATTATCTGACATTGAGGCTCTATTTCACTTAGTTTTTCTAGGTAAGTTAAATTGATCAGCGAGAGTAATAAATTGAAATTAAAGTTATTGTTAAATAAAGAAAATTTGTATAAGTATTGGTTGTGTATTGAGTAAGTGTTTTTTTTATAGGAAAAGGGTGACAAACGAGCACACAGTTCCACCTGATGGTAAGTGGTTGTTGCGGCCCATAGACATCTACATCTATCCTCGTTTGCGAATCAAAATGCAGATGCATTGTCACCCTCGAGGACTAAGATGGAATGCCTCATTTCCAGTAAAAAGGGCCTCTAGCCACCTGCAATCACCAAGCGAAACGCGAAAAAAACGAGGTAAATCTCTACTTCACGCTGGTTTTCTGTGAGGTCGTGGTACCACCCCGGTTCGAGCCGGGCCCATCCGTGCGACAGCAAAAGCTGCCGCGTGGCTCTACACTGTTAAGAAGTGTGTAGTTGGATAATGTGTAGTTATAAATATAAAATATTATTTGCATGTAGAGTGTAGAGTTATTAAAAAGTTACAATATAGTGTGTGTACAACAATATAAAATAATAAATGATCAAGGCTGGTATAAATATTTTATTTGAATAATTTGAAGCAAAAACATTTTTTTATATAGAGCCACACTATTAACTGCAGTGATAGTCATATTTTGGATTCCTTAAATTTGCAAGGTCCGCTTCTTCATCAATTCTTATTTGTGGGCTTCCTTCTTTCTTCCGCAAGTATACTTTTCCATAGGATGTCCAACAAAAAGCATATGTTGGACATCTATGGAAAAGTCCATGTGTTTTAGCAAAGTTACGAGCGAGGGAAACATAATCTTTTACCCTTGAAAGTGAGACTTTGAGAGATGAAAATAGGTACTGAAGGACAAGCCCATTTCAGAAGCAATGTGTTAAGTTTCTTTTCACTCTCAGTTTTGCTATAATTCTTAAGAGCTTTTAATATATTCTCCTTCTTAAGGATGGATATAAATTCAACCACAATGGGTTTCGGCGAATGAGGTTTGGCGAATCCTCGATGTATATCTTTTATATCCGTCGTTAAAATTGGGATATTTATAAGGTCTCCAATATTCTTTATCACTGTAGTAAGTTCCTGTTTTGACTCCTTTTGAATTTTTGGGATATTTTGATTTTCAATTTTTGCAGCACACGTGGTTTTTTCAAAATTTTCAAGGTTTTCAAGTATTTTTATATAATTGTGTTGTTCTTTACGCTCATGTTTTAACAAATCCAACTCCTTACAAAAGTCGTCATATTTATCCGATGATAGTTGTATTGTAGGCCGTAATTTCAGACTTCTGTGTTCTAATCTCTTTAATCGCGGACTGTAAGCTTTCAAGTTTATTATTTTGTTGTTCTGTAAAATTATTAAATAAACTATGAACCTCATCCATTAATCCCGATCCTTCAATGTCCTTTTTACGTTTCAGTCGTGGGCGTGTTAATATTCTGCGATTTTTGTTCCATTACCACCTTATCACTTAGGCTCACGTCGTAGAGATTGGAGTCCGAAACTGATTTTTGATGCGGCGGAGTGCGTTTTTAATGGCATTGATAATTACATGTAAATAGGCGTGAGGTAATAATAAACTTTGTAGCTCACCACAGTTCAACACCGTAGGACGATTCGTAGCACTGGTAAAGTAGAATGGCGGCCTGACGTAAGCAAACGCGTCGTAGTAGAAAGTATCGTTGATCGATGATAAAGAAGGCAATTATGCAACCATCTCTTTTCCCCGAGGTGTGCGGGCCGAGGAGAACTCGGTGATGAATCGATGACAACAATCAGTTTGAGTTGGAATGTTTTATAACACAGTTTAATCGTTATTCTACGGTAACATAAGGAGGACAATTGTGTAAAACTATTATTAAATTTTAAAATAAAAACAACATACGTCTGCTTACTACGCGATCTCGGACGAAAGAGGATTAATGATTTCATATTAATTAATTTAAGAATTCTTTGTATCAAACTAGGTATATTATCTTTTTTTTGTTTTTACCTAATTAATCTTTAACATCCTTATTTTTTTGTACGGTAAGTCAATTAAGTGTGGCCAATAATCCGCAGCTGACGGATCGCCCGATTTGACCCATTGGTGGTTTGTAATGCCGCCGCGATTTCTTGGAGGGTCAACTATTTTGATAAGTGCCGATGACGTTATCGACACTTATCGCGATCAGTAGACGTACAACCAGTTGGTGACCGTATGGTTATTATAAATATGTCATCAAATATGCCATGTTTCCTTTTTTCTTTCCTTTTTTTCTGCCAATGCCATGACTCATACCTAGGAATGGGCATGTCGATTTCTGTTTTTTAAAGTCATAGAAAGCTAGTATTAAAAGTAATACTAGTTTTCTATAACTTTGCCAATATATGCAGTCATTTAACAGTAGTACAAACAGATGAGACTTGAATAGATTATTTAGGTGGGAGATCCACGCTGCAGCTATATTATGGTTTTAGCACAAAAAGATCGGCTCGACCGGGGTAAGACCAAGCTCTTAGAGAATACCAGCGTAAAATAGCAGCTTAATACTGTTGTTTTGGGGAGTGAAGAGAACCGGAAACCCTTTTTTCTGGAAACAAGGCATTCAACCATAGTTTTCAGGGATGGCAACGCATCTGTATTGTGAATAGGTGGACTGTGTGCTTGCTTTTTCATCTTTTTATAAAAAAATAATACAGAAGCAAAAGGATAATTATTTTATATATGTATTTTTCATGTGTTATATGTGTTTCAAGCGCAATCTTGTCTTTAAAATTTTAGATTAGAATTTATTTTATTGTAGTCCTTTTATGATACTTTAGGGGGCCACAAAAATGTAAGGGATTACAGCCTATCAAACATCCAATTCTAAACATAAGCCTCGCCAATAGATCGCATCATAGGGTAGGACATTTTACATAGTTGCCATGCTTAGCAGGCGGGGCAACCGCAGATTTTGGTTAATTTGAATTTTTATGAGAAATAAACTACCGCCCATCTTCTGTTTCATTTTCCTCTTTTGCCTTTTATGTCACCCACGGGGAAATATATGGATTTTCTGACACTGGCACTATACGGCCGAATATCAAATACGGAAAAATAAGTTTTAATCAGTAATGTAAAAAATAGTCATCAAAACAAATAGGTACTTACGTCCGACTGCTAAGAACATGCCTCTACCCTATACTAATATGGGGGCAAGGAAGTGTCTAAAGTTAAATTAGTAATTACTATAAAATATGTCATAAATTAATAATAATGATAAAAGCTGAATTTTTTATATCATTAAAACAAATGATTCCCTAGTTCTGTATATAGATAAATCGCTCGAAAGGAAAAAGCAGATGAATAGGATTGGATTACACAATAAAGCTCGGGAGGTTCCTATCAAGCGGCTAATTCAATTATTGATATTTTTCGCTGATCTATTTTGTATAACAGATTTGGAGTGTTAAGAATCGATTTCCTGTTATCAAATCTTTCAAAAATATTCTGGTGAAATTGCTTACTGAATATACAAAATCCATGTTAAAACGTTTTATTTTTTATACTATACATTATAATCGGTAATCGAACCAGAGTGACCGACATAGCCCAACGGATGAATAAGCTGAGGTGGCAATGGGCCGGCCATACATCTCGAAGAACCGATAACCGATAGGGAAAAAAGGTTCTCGAGTGGCAGCCTGGTACCGTGGGTAAAGTGTAAAGCGACCCCCTACTAGATAAAGTAACGATCTGGTAAGACATGAATGTTCTTGACTTCCTGCAGGAAGTCGATGCAGGTGGCTCAGAATCGTGCTTTATAGCATTCTTTGGGGGAAGCCATGAAATCTTGGCATATCCAAATGAAAAGTTTGGTCAACTATGCATTGTGAAGGGAAATATCCGTTCAATGGCATATAGCTTGGAAAATGGAGATCCTGTCCGGAGAGTACAATTTTGTCGATTTTATTTACCCCTATTGTCCGACCATTTTATGTTTTACGCTTCAAGTGTCATGTGCCGTTTGGGAGGTCGCGCCATACCGGTAGGCACTAATGTAAACAATGATTGATTAAAATAAAATAAAATAAATTAAAATCCATTTATTTCTTACTCATGGCATACTCAATAATAAGGTAATTGGATCCTCCTAGTAAGTATAAAGGAATACCTGTGTCAGGGGGCACCGCTCTTCCTAATAATATTAAATATTGATGTGGTAGTGTAGTGGTAGAGTCAGGCGGCAGCTTTTGCTGTCGCACGGATGGGCCGGCTCGAACCGGGGTGATACCACGATCTCACAGAATACCAGCGTGAAGTACAGGTTTATCTCTGCGTTTCGCTTGGTGAGTGCAGGTGGCCGGAGGCCCTTTTTACTGGAAATGAGGCATTCCATCCTAGTCCTCACTGGTGAAAACGCATCTGCATTTTGATCTGTAACAGAGGATAGATGTGCGCGTGCGCAAGCGCGTGCGCGTGTGCGTGCGCGTGCTTGTGCGTGCGCGTGCGCGTGCACGTGTGCGTGTGCGTGTGCGTGTGCGTGTGCGTGTGCTTTATTTCCGTGACGTAGAATGTTTTCTATGGTGTGATAAGTTATTTTTTTAAGCTGATTGGTAAGTATTTTTTTACGTTCGCGATAATTAAGCCGGTGAAAGTTTAATTTTGTTTTGAATAATTGCACATATATCTTGATTGGGTACTGTACTGTCTCTCAGCAAATTTATATTTTACATAAACTTGTTTAATGGCGTTATGATTCCCACGTATAGATGTTTTTTTATCATATGACGAGTTATTATGTGTTTTTAAACTTGACTGTAAGATATATAGTTGCCTTACCGTTAGAACATCACAAATATTATACAGTTGTTCGGTATTAAATCTAATAGGCTTAAAATATATAACTTTTAAGAAGGTATCTTTGTCCTCTTTCTATGTTCAGTAAGTTAGTTTTTGCCGCTCCTCACCATACTGTAATGCAATGTTCTAGAACTGACTGAGCTAAAGATGTGTAAATTTGATTTATATATTTAGTCGATGTAACGTAACGCAGTTTTTAAATATACATATAAGCTTACGAATTCTGGCGTTTACGTATTCTATTTGATAAATACATGAAAAATGTTGGTTAAAAATTATTCCAAGGTATTTTGTGTTATGTACTCGCTCAAGTTTTTCACAATTACAATTAAAACAATCCGTATTATCACATTGATGAATTTTTAGTGATGTTTCACTAGAAGGTTGTGTTCGTTTATCTATATTGAAGCACATATAGTTAATTTTATTAACATTTAGTGTTAGGAGATTTTGTATAAGGCATCTAGAGTCCTTAGAAAGACCTTTTTCAGCCTTCTTAAATACACTTTTCCAAGTACTCAGTAAAGACAATAGCAGTGTCATCAGCATACGAAAAGACTTGGCCACCCTCAATATTTAATTCTGTGAGCTGAATAATATATATCAAGAATAGAGTAGGGCCCAAGACACTCCCCTGTGTTACGTCGTTATTAATGTCGAAGTCTTGGCTTTAATAGTCAACAATTTTCACCCTCTGCGTACGTCCCTGCAAATATTCCCTCATAAATTCAAGTGGTTTTTCTCGGATGCCGATATATTCTAGTTTAGCAACTAGAGTGGGAAGGGAGACGGTGTCAAATACCTTTTTTAAATCAAGAAAAACTGTAATACATTTTTTTCTTTATCAACATTTTCAATTATTAAAGAAGTAAGTGCTAAAACCGCGTCTTCAGTAGAATTTTTTTGTCTGAATCCAAATAGATTTTTTGATAATTTGTTATATTTAGTTAAATACTTAATTATTCGAGTAGTTATTATTTTTTCTAAAATTATTGAAATAGATGTAAGGACTGAGATAGGTTTATAGATAGTTGTTGACATCGTCTCTATTACCACTTTTATAACCGGAGTAATTAAAGATTTTTTAAGTGAGACCGGGAATAATCTTGTATGAAAACAAAGATTAGCCAAGTGAATAATTACAGGAGCGATGAGGAACTTACACCATTTCTGAAACTTAGTAGGAATATTGTCCCAACCAGCAGCACTATCATTTTTGAGACTATTATAGTAAGGACAAATTCCTGTGGATGAATGTCAAAAATAATGAATTATGTCAAATGAAGAATTGTATTTTGGGGGTTCACAAGTCTGTGTGTTAGTATAGGAGTTTCAGGTTTATTGATGTCATTAGCTTGTATTTTCTAATGTTAGCAAAAGTTCATTACTATATGTCTTAGAGGGTTTTTATTGAGTAATAGTATTTATAGTTTTCCAAAGATTTTTTGAATTTTCGGAAGCATTAGTAAGTTGTTCCCGTTCGAATTTTCTCTTTAGTTTTTTTTTTAAGAAATTGGTGCAATGATTACGATATCTTTTAAATGTTATTTTTAGAATATTATAATCTGGTTTAGATTTTAGTTTAAGCTGCGTTTGGTTTCTGTTCCTTATACAGATATCTCTTTAATTTTGTATCCCAGCTATATATAAAACTTATACGCATCGATTTGTTATGAATAAAGATATTTAATTCTATTTTATAAATAGCCATTATATTAAATGGTGTTTGTTTGATTTGCATACCCTTACAGCATTATAACAAAAGACATTAAAAAAATCACACTTCCTCAATACATTTTTAACACAACAAACTTTTTAACATCGTGCCGTGTAAAGGGATACCTCAGAACAAAAACAGGTTAAAACAATCGAAAATGTTTAATTTGAAAACGTTTGAAAACGTTACATTACACGTGTTTTTTTTAACAACATAGATATAAAACGGTAACATCGAAGATTAAAGATTTTTAAAAGTGTTTTGGCCCGAATAATCACAATTTACCAGAGAAAGTACAAAAAGCTTCCATAATTTACATGAATTGGCTTATAAAAAGCAAATTCACATGGAAAGAAGCAAGTTTCTTTTTAAATAAACTTCAGTAAATGTGTGGGCAGGTGTGATTGGTTGTCATTTGATTATGCCTCATTTTCTCCCGGAAAATCAAAATAGATTTGATTAAAAGTTTCTAGGAAATTGTTTGCCTAACCTACTGAAGGAATTGTCGATAGTGAAAACTGGCACAGAAAAAAATTTCACGTAGAGCCATGCTGCAGCTATATTTCTGGTATAGTTGTAACACGATTGGGTCGGCTCGACCGGGGAAGGACCACGCTCTCACAGAAATCCAGCGTAACATAGCGGCTTAATGCTGCTGTGTTTCCTATGGTGAGTGTAGAGAACCGGAGACCCTTTTACTATAAACGAGGCATTCAATCTTAGTCCTCACGGGTGACAACGCATCTGCATTTTGATTCGTAATCGAGGATAAACGTAGATGTCTATGTGCCACAGCAACCACTTACCGTCAGGTGGACTCTGTGCTCGTTTGTCACCCTTATCCTATAAAAAAAAGTGCACCCCGACCCCAGCACAATACCGAGTTACAGTTTGGGGACATCTAGTTGTTTTCCTAACACTTGGATTGGAATAGGAGGGATTGGGATATTATGGTTGTAGCATAAATGGGTCAGCTCAACCGGGGAAGGACCACACTCTCACAGATCGCCAGCGTAAAATAGCAGCTTAATGCTGCTTTTTTTCGTCTGGTGAGTGTAGAGAACCGGAGACCCTTTTTACTGGAAACTAGGTATTCCATCTTAGTCCTCATGGGTGATCAGCGGTGAACTTGTTACGATGTTTAAAGATGAAAGGATGAGTACCACATTCAACATATTTATTAAAAGGCTCGAAATAATATATTAAAGATACACCTATCATTCAAACCGTCAAAGTAAACAACGCTTCTTTAATATTAGAGTGATAATAAAGATAAAATCCTTCTCATGGTATGTCGCTCCTGCACCTCTAAAGACCCGCAACCAACTTGAAAAAATTAACGCTACACATGCGTTGTCACTGTTGACGATTCAAATGAAATATCCATTAATTATGCTCTTCAAACCCGAATCCAGAAGTAAGCAAGTAGGTGCAAAGTTGAGTGGCAGAAATAAGTAACAGTGTGGTAAGCACTTGGGTATTTTTATTTATTTTCGTTTGTGGCTTCAGTATTGAACCTTCAAAATGAGAAATAAAAAGACATACATAAATTAACTGTTCTATAGATCCAGACTCAATGGAATATTCTCATCTCGAATCCCTTTTTTATGTTTTAAGATGGTAATGGAGTTAAGAAAAATAGCTGCATATCAGGAAAGTTGAAGGACTTCAAATACCTTCAAAACTCCGCTTTCTTCCCTTCAAAATATTAACTTCACCTCCAAGTACGTATAAAATTATGTCTTCAAATTTTATGTTTCTAACTGAGCGCAAAAGTGAGAATCAAATAATTGTAACTAACACTCTCATAGAACCGTGTGTTAGTTGCTTCAATACCTCCTCGTTTTCACGATTGCTTCATATTAACCTTTTGGTATAAGCGGTTAAAACAGTAAAATTTTAAGATCACCACATGAGTTTATGCATCAAAACTACAATACGGCATATCATCATAATCATTATCATTACAGCTTGATATAGGTCCCCCTCATATTTGCCATAGTTGGGAAACAGCGCAGCGGGTTGGCAACTGCAGTATTTTTTATTTTATTTATTTATTTTATTTATTTAAAAGAAGGTCAATCTACAGTTGTTACAATTTAACACACTAAATATAAATGTATAATAAAGTCTTATACTAGATGCACAATTACTTACAGGTAAACACAGCTACACCATAATTAAAATCTTAATTAACGTATTATGTTAAGAAACAAATACATAATTAAAACATTTTAAAACAAAACAACCAGTGATTTAGATATTATTGTGTCATAATTAAACAAAAAAATTACTTAATTTGAAATTGTATCTAACAAGTACTTGCGAAACTTGTACGAGGAAACAAAATTTATATCTGTCCGTCTACTGACCCTATACTTAACCTTGCTACAGGAGAGCTGTTACCAAGCACAGTTCTACGAAATTGAGGGGCAAGTGGAAGAATGGGAGCTCGCGGGAGTGTCCTGAGCACCCTATATTTAAAGTAACTAAGAAGTTGGGGACAGTCTATTTGACTTCTTAAAATCTTGAAAATAAAAGTCCATATTAAAATGTTTAGTCTGTAGGAGTAAGAGTAAGAAAAGCCCCTTCGTCTCATTCCAAAGGAGTACGGTAAGTGCCAAAGAAATCTCTTCTGTATCCTTTCCAGCCGCAAAATAATGGGTAGAATAGAGCAGTCTCCACACTACGCTACAATACTCAAGAGTGCTACGAATAAAGGCATTATGATTTTGATTTCTTATTATGCAGATTCTGCTGCCCATCTCTTTTTCTATTTCACTTTGTAATCTCTTATGACAATCACAAAATGATAAGGGTTAGTGATACCATTACGGTGCAATTATACGGCAAGTATATGCCACGCGGAAATATGAAAAATTCACATTAAAGATGGTCTTGAGCATGTGTGATAGGTAAATTGTCTTCATTATATTTACAAATTTTTCACATTTTAATCTTATTTATAACCAAGTTAAAACCATGGCGCTTCTCTTATATAGTGCGGTTGTAGGCTATATGCAATTTACAATTGTATGAAATAACAGCGTTTAAAGGTTCTGCTTAATTAAAACTAAGCATTTGCATAGTAATTCGGAATTTTGGATTTTATAACTTCCTTGCAAAACATTAAGTAAAGTTAATTATACCAGCTGGCGTAATAAAGTCACAGCCAGGGGCATAACGTATGGGCTCCATTATGGTCAAGTCTTTCGGTACTATATTATGAGCTTTCTATTCATTAAAATTGCTATGAAGTTACAGAGTTAAATACGGTAAATTAGGAATCTATATGTGAATACGTAAAGCTAAACTTTGTAAATAATGTGTGTTAAAATGTTGCCAACAAATAATTACTGAAGTATTGATAAATGATCTGTGATATTTTTCTGATTTCAAATGTTCCTTTTTATATAATTAATAGAATCAGGCGTTACTTTGCGAAAATATATTATATAAAAGCTTTTAAAAAAAAATTACTTCGCAAACATCCGCGATTTAAAATAAAATGATGTGTCTTACCTAGTATGACGAGCACTTCCCACTCTCCCTCAATTGCGTGCACAATCTCCGTCACCACTAATCCCAGCACCGCTACTCTCAACACCACTACACTAGGCAAGACACACCACTGACGACAATACGACACGTGTTTCGCCTCTACACGAGGCATCCTCAGGTTATATAGACTCTACGGTGGCTAACCGCTAAGTGAGTGGTGAGCCAAAACAACTGCCTTTTATTACCGCTGACGCAACCGCTCTCTTCTTAAGGAGCGAGCGACTGCGTCATATAATAAAACATGAGACAAATCACCGCCGGACTTATGCAGCCGTTTGTAAAATTAGAAACAAACCGCCGCGCAACGCCCGGCTACCCTCCAACCACGCAACCAATCGTTGATCACCGTAAGGGTGACAAACGACCATACTGCGAGGCTCACTATTATTAGAGAGCGGGCTTAAAGATATTTAAGAGAGGTGAGTTAGTAACATATGTTTGTTCATTCAGCAGTGCAACGTTACTGTTATTACATTTTAATATCTCTAACTGTTCCAGCACATACAGCCACAGCCCTATATAACATGTATATAAGACTTTAAAGGAGTGGTCGTTGGCTAGGTTGTGTCCAGTGTCCAAAAGATGTTTGTCATAAATATGTTTGTAAACACTTCACTTTTGACTAACATCCAACTTATCTTCATTATTACAGATATTTCTAAGAGAATTGATTGTTTTGAACGCCACATACACGCTGTTTTGTCGAAGAGTGTTAGCTACTTTTTCAGATATGGGGTCTAAGTAGGCCAAAGTACTCACATATCGACGAACACGTTGAGGTTGAACCGTATACAGAGAGTTGCGAACAACATGCTTTTGTTTCTTTTTAATTAAATTGTTAATGAGATTTTTTGAAAAACCGTTAGAGACCGCTATTTGATAAATTATATTAAGTTCTTTTAAATAATTTTCTTTACTTAATGGGACGGTGATCAATCGGTTAATGTAACAATAAAAAGCGGCTACTTTATGTTGCCATGGATGACACGATGACGCGGGGATGACCGTGTCGGAATGAGTTGGCTTTCGATAAATTTGGAAAACATGTGACGATTCTTTTCTTGTTATTGTTAAGTCGAGAAAATTAAGGGAACAATCTTGTTCCAATTCAAGTTTAAATTTAATTTTGTCATGGACTCTATTTATTTTATTGAGGAAAACATCCAGTTGTCTCCTTGTGCCAGTCCAGTAAATAATTTTGTCGTCTACATATCGATAGTAATATAAGATATTTTAAACTTGTTTCCACAAAAAGAAGGGTTAGCTATGGGGTCCCCATAGCTAACCCTTCTTTTTGTAGAAAGAAACGGTTATTAAACCGGAAATAGTTTTGTTTCATACAGAGAGAGGTTAAGTTAAGAAGATCATTTGTTTCCCCGGGATGTAGACGACGTTTATCAAAGAGATCTGCGAGTATACGCAAACAGTCAGGGGATGGAACATTTGTGAAAAGACTATCAACGTCTAAAGATAACAATATATATTTAGGAGGAATACGATAATCTTTAATTTTGGAAATGAGATCTAAGCCATTTTTTAGGCTGTAAGTGGGGTTGAATCCAGATTTTTCTCGAAGGAGGAAGTTTAATTTTTTAGCAAGGAAATAAGCTGGTGCACCTATATATGAGACAACTGGACGAATAAGAACATGTTCTTTATGTATTTTTGGTAACCCATATAAAATGGGTGCTTGAGGATTCATTGGAATAAATCTGCTCCGAGACACGTTGTAATCGGGAATAACATATGATGATGTTGTATACATAACTTAATATCCGAAGTAAACTTTTTGGTTGGGTCAGACTCCAATAGCTCAAAGTCATCACCTTGGATAATATCGTTAACTTTCAGGCTGTACCCACTACTCTCCATAATAACAACAGTATTGCCTTTATCAGCTTTAGTAACAATAAGGTCGTTTTCCCTTATTCTCTGCTTTAGGGACTTAAAAACAGGGAACTCACGATTGAAATGGGAAAACGTGGGCACAGCCCGAATTTCATTAGCTACCAAACTTTTAACGATGTTATCTTTATTCTCGATCACAACAGCCATCTCCGCGTCAACAGCCATAGTCTCTAATGATTTTTGGAAGACTTTAGGTGTTAAATTATACTTTAGGCCTTTATGGAAAAGGGACAACTCATCCGTTAGAAACTGAACATCGGAAAGATTTTTAACTTGGGGATAAAATTGGTGATATTCTGTATGTATGTCGTTATTACGATTACGGGATGAAGAGGATACAAGTCGTTGTAATTTACGGGACTGAATTTGATATTTCTCATAAACAGCCATTAAAGCAAGTTCTGTGGCTTTTCCATCCAAAATATCAAATTCAATATTATGTAATTTACATGAAAGTTTAGAGTATAATACTTTAAGGCGGATTTTTAAATTATCTCTATTGGAAAACCAACGACGACACTCCTCATGAAGCCAAATTGTTCTGAGCTTTAGAAATAGCAATACTGGCCGCTCGACTATTTGTGCTGGAACGTATTTGAATATAATTGGGAATAACATGAAGTTGTTTGCACTGCTGATTGAACCAAACGTTTTGGGCAGCAATACGATTGAGTTTTGTTAATTTGACATAGAGTCTTGCCTGGTCGGCCGTGCTAACCTTTTTAATATAATTAATAGAATCAGGCGTTACTTTGCGGAAATTCATTATAAAAAAGTTTTAAAAAAAGGTTTCAAAAAAAAGCTCTTCATACTAGCTAAGACACATCATTTTATTTTAAATCGCGGATGTTTGCGAAGCAATTTTTTTTAAAAGCTTTTATGTTCCTTTTCAATTGTCTGTGGAGTGTATGTCAAAGCAAAAATGCGTCTATTTTATATTTCGTTTATGATATATGTATGTGTTTAATATGATTATGTACAGTTGATAGTGTAATACGCTTTTCTTAATACACAAATTAAAAAAAAATTAATTACGGTCTAACATAAGACGACTGCTAGTTATATTAATATTACTATATTAAAATTAAATACCATATCTATCATCTTATACACAGAACTATGGATGTAGTGGTTCGGCTCAACCAGAGAACCATATTCGCACTGAATACTCACGTAAAATAACAGCATAATTATGCTATGTTCTGAATTGAAAATGACAAGAACCAGGCAGTTTTTTACTGGTTATACGACATTTTATCTTAGTGCAAGTCCATAGCGCTGTTGTCGAGATCCAGAAATTACCTGTGCGAAGCCGGGGTAGATCGCTAATAATTAAACATTTTACTAATTATTTAACAAAAAAAAATAAAAATGAAAATCTATTTTACTTTAAAACATTTTAATTAAAGACATGTATTATCATGATGTGTCTTGAGTTCTCACGCCACATTTCTTTCTTAATTACAGAATTAAGCGACCTGTACTTCAGAGTCATCGCTGAAATACTTCTTAATTTACCTCATTACCATGTCTCTATATTTTTTGTTTATAAACTTAATTTTAAATATTATCAAATTATATTTTAAAGTCTAACATTAAGGATTAATTTCTGTAAATATTTTGAAGAACTAAACTCCATCACGGACTTCTTCCTCGTTACAACACAAATGCCTTTATTTTCATATCCATCCTGTTATATTAATGTAAAAAAACCAAACTAAACCGTTAAGCTGTTTATATATAATTGAATGTTAAACATAGAATTATCTTAACAAATATTCACAAATATACAATATACTTGTAACATTAGTATATTATTCAAACATTAATAGAGAAATAGTAGTGTAGCCTAAATTTCAATATAACCCCTTGTCATAATTGAACTCTGTTGTTTACCCATGGGACTAAATATAGAGACATAATAGCACATAATTCATTACAAGAAGTAATATTTCAAATACTATAGGTACGGTTAACACAACATTAATTTACGGCTGCTAAATTTGTTTTGATGTACTAACTGGATCGGCAGACATTGTCCTGTCTTATTCGGTAGATTGCCCGATGTGTTTCACTGCGAATTCACACCCTATTTTTATAGTTAAAGTTAAAATTAACAGCCTATATACGTCCTACTACTATTACTGGGCACAGAGCTCCTCTAATTTCTGAGAGGGTTTTTAAAACAAGGAAATATCCGCTGCGTTGCCGAACTTCACATATCTACGAAATATATTTTTTCTTATTTCTCAGGCATGCACGATTCGTTACGATGTTTTCCTTCACCGCCGAGTACGTTATAACTCAGCACTTGAAATTGCAATGAAAAATTTCATTCGTGCCGGCGTGGATGTACGTGAAATATAGCTAGAAAGAAATTTTGTTAACTAATTCGTTCTATTTTACGTGATAGCCCTATTTCCGTTTACAGATTTGTTTGGTTATGTGGCTGATTTATATTATACTGCGATATTTTGATAAAAAGTAGAAACAAAAACAGCATAGGTCCTTAATTCAGAAATGTATTTACTCACATTTATTATTATTTTGTAGTACATTTTTATTAAATTTGTACTTGAAAATTTTCACATATGTATATGATCTCTATTTCGAAAAACTCAGCTTACAAATTCTTGGAAGAAAGTAACACATTAATTTCGAAAAATAAACATAGATGGACTTTAAAAATACATACCAGTAAATTTTACACTATATCAAAGAAAATTTGAAGGATGAAATTAAATGTTGAAAGAAATTTTAAAGCACTAGTTAAAATTCATGAAGCCCAAATTGGAACACAAATATAAATGACTTGGCTCTCCACGGGATTAGTTACTGAAATTGCTTTACGTCTACGTTATTATATTTTATAGAATTAAAGATTTCAAATAACGAACGAATATTTCATGTCAAAGTTATGCGAGATAATTAGGTTTTATTTCACTTTATTTATTTAAACAACGTC
Source organism: Parnassius glacialis (assembly GCA_033319125.1). NCBI lineage: Eukaryota > Metazoa > Arthropoda > Insecta > Lepidoptera > Papilionidae > Parnassius > Parnassius glacialis. The sequence goes on along the minus strand of JAVANC010000006.1, from coordinate 50,354,501 downwards.
AGCTACATTAATATAGAAATTATCTCGCCAATCTGCTGTTGCAGTTTGTTGGCACGCTCTTAAAACTATATATTTATTATGCACCATCGCCAACAATTCAAATACAATTAATAAAAAACCAAAAGCTACTACAATTAAATACAAAATATATTTTTTTCAATTTTATTTTAAAAAATTAATAATGAATTTTCTAAAGAGGATTTTAACATCATCATTTCACCTTATGACGAAACAGAAAAATACCTTAACTGACTGATTATAAAATAACTAACTTGATTTATCTACTCTCTCACACAAACACACACACATGCACACGCAAAAACAAATGCACAAACACACACACACACACACACACACACAGACACGCATTTATTTCTCAATTTTATTGTTATAATTTGAATAATTTGAAATTGATATAATTGTAGCACTTTTAGTTGTATGCGTGTAATCATTATATATAATTATAATCCCCATAATATTATATATATATATTTACATCGCGGACGACTTCTTGCGTCTTTTTACTATCTGTTAGTTTATCTGTTTACTAATAACATAGTATAATAGGAATTTCATTTTATTGGATAGGACGATATTCAATTTTGAATTATTGTGTATGTATTTTATTAATTTGTCATTTGTTTACAATTTGGCGGTAAATTGAAAATTGTCTCTGTTACTTCAGCATCAATTTAACGCGAGCAAATTTCCGTTCAACGATTTTTATGAATTTCGATGTCATTTAAGTCAACAAGAAAGTTGGACTTCGATTGGCCTTTCACGATGAAGCCCCATTTCCTGCCACTATTTACAACTAGTTTAATGAGTTTAAACGTGGTCGCACTGATCTAACCGATGATTTGCGTGAAGGACGGCTTCCCACGGCGACGATTAAAGATAACATCAGTGTTGTGCGGCGTAGGATGGAAACTGACAAAAGAGTGACTTATTAGCAGATTTGGACAAGCTTATGCATCGGTATGAGTAAAGTGCACAAAATCCTCCATGAACATTCAGCGGTCAAGAAGCTTTGTGCCCGTTGGATACCTCATAATTTGACAGAGGCCCAAAAACTCCGTCGTGATTGGTGTCGTGAAACGGTTTAAAGATTAAACGGAGGTGACTCAAATGCTGGTTTCAATATACTCACGGGTGACGAAAGCTGGATTTATTATTATGGTCCTGAAAATAAGACAGTCTGCTGTCTGAGTGTCTCCTTACGAGGAGTTGCCAACTAAAGTGAAGAGACGTCGAAGCGTGGGAAAGAAGTTGGTGGCTTCGTTCATTGGAAGGATAGATCATTACTCAACAGCCGTTTTAGAGAATCGAAAAACAGTTACTGCAGAATTGTACACTAACAATTGTTTGCCACTTATCTTGGAAAAATGTCGGGAGAAACAACCTCGCATTAGGATTCTCCTTTACTACGAAAACACCTCATCACTCACCGCCAAACAAACAATCGACTACTTGGCGATGTTAGACGTGGAATCACTGGGTCACCTGCCTTATAGCCCCGACCTCACATCTTGTGATTTTTATACGCAGAGGAAGCAGTGGCTGTGTTTCAAAGTTTCGTTGAAGAAACTCCTAAGGACGAGTGAGCAAAGTGCTTTTCTCAGTGGTTCCATCGGATGCAGCGATGTATTGATGTAAATGAACACTCTTTGGAAAAGATATAATAAAACTAACAACTTGCTAGTTTGTTCCGTTTTTGATTTTCTACGAACTTTTAGTGTCACCCTCGTAATCGGTGCATGCACCGTCTTATACCACCTTGATGCTCTGATCTACAAGAAAGATGGTGATCCAATTGCACAATTTCTCGTTAAGTCCATAGAAAAGTAAAAATACTACCTAATTCCAGACAAGAAGATTGTTCAGACATATCAAGGAGGTGCCAAGGCACAGAATTCTTTTTTTGCATTCTTTGTGTAAACTCATGCACACTTTAGTACCAGGGGCTGAGATTTTTGTTTAGATGTTTTGGTAGTTCTTACAAATATCTAGTTCCAGATAGCTCAAAGCCGAGATTTTGTGTGAATAATTATTTCAACTCAGATATATGTGTCTATCTGAGCTGCAGTCTGAAGTTGAAAGTGCTAAGGTACAAAAATATAACAGGCCTTCAGCGAGTCAGAGCATACCTTGACAAACATTTAAAGCCTAGATTAATATCATAACAAAGGCTAACAGTCCTATGAAGTATAGCAAGTGAAACACAAAAGTTATTGATGTACGTAATTCATGACTTATATACTTATGGTAATATAAATAAAACCACTTTATTTTTATTTTTTATTTATTTATCCTACTTCAAAATCCTCTTTTACTATAATGCCATCCAGAAATGAGGTGCAAAGTTTATTAAGTGTATACAGTAATCCACTGTCCGTTGTCGGGAAACGTCCTGTGCAATAATGATATACCCCTGCACCTTCAGGTATTTGTAACAATATAATACTTATTATTAATCATGTGATACAAAATTGTTTTATTTAATGCTAGAGTAATGAGTATTGAGATTAGTAAGTCTTTAAATGACTAACTTGTCTTGGCGAAATTATCTTAGAGACAAAATATCTTCCACGCCCCTCTGAAACAGAATGACAACGCCTGCTGCCCAGTCTCTGTTGACACCAAACACACAATATACTATTACTATTGGCATTAAGGAGCTGGAGCTCATTTTCATGATTTGTGTTGACAGATAATTCTTGCAATATGTTTGGAAAGCATTGTGCAAATATTGCTTCATTTTCATTCATCTAAAACAAAACAATCATGTTTAATTAAACTGTCATTTTATTTGAATAAGATATTGCCAAATCATCTGATTTAAATATGTTTCTTCTCACCAATTGACCGTGATTTTCAAGAATGGTAATGATTTCTGGAACCATATCTCCAGCAATGTGATACAGCTTATTTTCTTCTATCTCAGAAACACTTAATAAACAGGGTAAAAAGGGTCTCCGGTTCTATACACTCACCATACGGAACACAGCAGCGTTAAGCTGCTATTTTACGCTGGTATTTTGAAGTGGGCGTGGTACTCCCCCGTTCGAGCCGAACCATTTGTGCTACAACTATAGTACTAATATAGCTGCAGCATGGCTTTACGCATGGCATCTTAGTCCTCACGGCTGATAACGCATCTGCATTTTGATTCACAAACGAGGATAGATGTAGATGTCTATGGCCTACAACAATCACTTACCATCAGGTGAACTGTGTGCTTGTTTGTCACCCTTATACTATAAAAAATTAATTGCGTTTAACAACTTAAGAAAATTCGATCTTTAATACTTATACAGGTATGCCAGCTGATTCAAAATGTAATTTTTTAGATGTCCGATATAAACAAAATCAAAATATCGCGCAAGTCATGTGTCCATTAAATAAAATAAAAGTTAAACAAATAGTAGTAGATCCAAAGAGCAAACAAGAAACCCAAATCACCTAAGAAATCCACAAAAAATACAATTAAAGCATTCCCGAGTTTACAACTACACGACCAAGCTCCGAATAAATATCCCGATTATATTAGCTTATTTATGAAATGAATAAAAATAACACGTTGCAATATTAGCTATGTCATGACCAAGAAGATTGAATATAACCTCCTTGGTCATGAATCAAGTCATGACGTGTCACAAATAACATTTGACAAATAACCGCGCCTTTTTTATGACTAGAAGGGCAGGTTTAATTATTTTCTCATTTTATTTTTAATAAAATCCCTGATTTTTTTGCTTTTTTATGATATAGTGTATATAGACTTGGTGAGAAATATACCGTCTCCTTTATGTTATAAATGAATCCGCATGAATTATCAAAATAATATTGCACCCGTAAAACAAATTCTTGAACATTAAATAAAACATTATTAGTAGATCCATCTCTCTGAAAATCCAGAAAGCTTTTGCTATTTTGAGTGTATTTTTACATTAGTATGACTTCTACCAATATTCACTACGTACATTGAAGAAAGTCTCGCTGCTCCCGCAAGATTTGACGTCAGTACGTGACTATATACTTTACGGTGTTTATCAAAAATTCTAGGCTTTGTTCTTTATATGTTGGAAGACAACACTGTAAACTTCAACACACTTGAGGGTTGAATATATCTCACAATCAAGTACAGCAAGATACAAACAATATTACTTTAGATTCTATCTAATAATAATTGAATAAAACTAGTCTTTACGGATTTTATGGCGTACACCAACTTGTTTTACATTCTCGAAGTTTCGAGCACTTAACAGTACCCATGGTCACGAGTTAATTTTTGTTCAAGAACAATGGAACAAAGATTTGTAATTTGGTTTACATTGGGACGTCAAACACCTCAGCCCCCCCCCCCCCCCTCCCGTGAACATTGGTACTGTAGAATGCTTGAAATTTCGCGTATATAAAATAAATTTATATAGGCAATAGTCATATAAAAAATAGTTTGATTTAAGGGTTTAATTTATGCGAAATTGCTAAAGCACTTCATTACAGTTCTTAATCTTAATTTCATACTGTTCATACACATTTCGTTCTGTTTTTATTTTATGTTTGTTAAGTTTAGAATTGCGAATTTAGCGTAATTATTTTTTCCGTTGGCATTATTTTCCCGACAGAATAATTATAGTTCCTGATATAAGTTACAATTCAGACCGCAAATTTTTTTTCTTTCTTTATTTATGTTATTTTAGAGATTTAAGTTTTTATCCTCAACAGATATACCTCACCATACCCTAATCTTAATCACACACAGTTGAAGAAAACCTTATCGAGAAGAACTAGAATTATTGGAGTTTTAGTTTTGATTGGACAGAAAATTTAAATTGAAGTTAACTTACTACTGGTTTTAGTTTTGAGTTTAAAGCAAAGTTGTAGCTGTGATGTTTCCTACTCGCGGCCAGACGTATATAGACTGTGTTATATAGCCACAATCCTTCATGTTAGTGGCTTTTGGTTCTAGTTATTAATGTATTTATACCAGAGTCTTCAATAAATCATTAATTTTACGAGTACCTTCAACTACAATGGACGTTATAATTACGAAAGCTCATTAAATCGGACACCTAGCGTTTTTGATATTACCAGGTCTTTCAAGAAATATACGTCAGCCTTTAAATTATTATGAAAACCCTGCTTAAAACTGACGTACTTATCACATATTAAAGATATCAAAATATTTCAAAATAAATTTGTAAAATTCAAAAGAGCACAGCTCGATAAAAAGATTTCTAAGGGTTCAGCAGCTAGGTCTCCTCCGTAGATTCAGCGCTTATAGGGAAATATATTATTATTAGGTTATGACGAAGATCTACCGTGTAGTGTCGGTGTTAAATAATCATATAATGTAATATAATAAATTCCACCGCCACCTTTTACGACACCAATGAGATAATTTGGGCTCATCGTTTCTCTTACACCGCTAAAACACAGATAATCTTCAGTGTACGAAAGACATATCTACAATTTTTTTTAATGCCAACCACATCTGCACTTAGTGCACTCTACTAATAACAAATAAGGCTAACAAACGATGAGACTGAAAAGCAAAAATTCTTTTATTTTTCCTTTTTAGGCCATATCAAACATTTTTATTCTGTACGAGATTCGAACCCACGGTCCCGTAACGCCACATCGTAAATAGCATCCTTGCTACCCAGCTTTCCAGTAACGAGTTTATGTTCTAGGAACCTATCACCACTTCTCAGTTGATAGTTTATTTTTATTTATTACAAAGACATTAAAAAATTTACTTAATGCTGTAAGAATACTTCAATGTCGAGTTTACAAAAAGGTTTACTGTATAAGGAATGAATATTACGATCATTTGTTGATCAATGATTTTAATTTGTAAAAATTTCATAAAATTTGTTTGGTCGACTTTAATTAAAAGTTTGAAACATGGCTTCGGCTTAATTTAAATGCAAACTTTATTCAAGATTATATGGAATAAATTTAAGCGCTTTAAGAAAAGTTAAAGCAGAAATAAAATTGCCTAGTATATATTTTTAGATATCGAGTGAAGTTTTTGATAGGGTAACAGACATGACAGAATTTGCCTGCGAGATGTTTCTAGGCATCAGTTTGTTGTCGGAAAAATGGCTGATACATTGTATTATATCAATTGATATTAGTACGTTTGCTAAGTGGTAGCTAGCTTAAGCGACATTTATTTAAGACATATTATATCTTTAGATCACAGTAGAACCAAGTTAAAATGCATTAAAGGGTAAGTAAGATATTAGGATTTATAGATGTCGCTGTGTTGAAAATGAATATTTTAATGTAATATATAAGGTACTTTATGACTTTTTACTTTACCTTCGAGTGCTTGGTGGATCAACACATTAAACTGTAATTCATAACTCCAGCAATATCTGTGCCGGGGATGGAATTCAGGTTGCTAACCTTTTCTATAAAATTTAAGGTTCCGCTTCTAAGCTAAAACAGGGTTAGCCAAGTTGGCTTTCTGCAATAGCTAACGTAAGCAACTTTAAAAATAAATGTAATCAACGGTGACGTAACTTTAACATATTGTGACAACCCTTTTAATGTTTATTGTTTTCTATTAGCGTTTACGTAAACGTGACTTCTGATATGTTTTAGTGATGTTCCAGAAACGTAAAGACATAGAACTTGGATATTTCATTTAATAACAATCATACAGTTATATATAAAATCGTACAAACAAATATCTATAAAAATAAAATTATACTTTTATATTTTTATTTTCAATGGCTTCCACGAAAGATCATCAACTAAGTGCTCTAACAGTACTATGACTATGCTGAGCTGGGTGCCTTTTTTGTAACTATTTTGTTTTCATCATTACTAACTGTCAGAGTTCATTGCAGAACATAGGCCGTCCCTATAGAGCGTCTCATATGGGGCTATTTGCCATAGTATCCATGCTTGGCAGGCACGTTGGCAACGGTAGTTCTATATTATTTTGAGTTGTTACTACGAAGATGCTGCTGCCCATCTCTAGTTTCAGTTTCTCTCTGTCGCGTCTTACGACACCCACGGGGTGATATGGCGTATAGATTCTCTAACGCCACCACTACACGACTAGACGAAATTTAGTAACCATATACTAACCGCAGTAGAACCAGAGTGAGCGACATAGCCCAACGGATTAGTAAACTGAAGTGGCAGTGGGCCGGCCATATAGCTCGAAGAACCAACAACCGATGGAGAAGAAAGGTTATCGAGTGGCAGCCTCGTACCGTCAAGCAAAGTGTAGGGCATCCCCCCACTAGATGGAGTGATGACCTGGTAAGATATGCAGGAAGTCGATGGATGCAGGTGGCTCAGGACCGTGCTTTGTGGCATTCTTTGGGGGAGGCATATGTTCAGCAGTGGACTTGTGAAGGGCTGTAATGATGATGATGATGATATACTAAATTTAAATAATTATGAGCTATTGTTATGAGTACATTAAATTTATGTCAAACTAGTTTAGTCAACTTTCTTTCTTTTTTCACTTTACTACCGTTAGTTTTAAATTTCTGATCGAAACAATGTTTGTTGATTGAGAAACAAATTGTAATTTATTTACTCTTTTTGTTATTCAGTTTTGCATTGCAGCTTGTTAGCGGTGTATTTAATTGGGTTCTTTTGAAAATTTACATTGTCATGAACGACCTGCATAATAAGCATGGCGTGTTTGTATTTTAGCTTGAAAATAAATTTAAATCCAGTTCGAAGTAGGTATTTTTTACTTGCCATTATAAAGTTAACTCTATACTTACAACGAGTGTTCAGTTAGAGTCTGCTCACTCGATCTTATGCCAACTGAGTGACTGTCCGCCGTTTGAGGAAGTTTATGGTCGCTCAGTGAGCTATGGAAAAAGGCTTTGTTTAGAATTTCTCTTTTAAAATTAATATTTATTTGCTTTGAAAAAAGGGTACATTTAGTTGGTTATTTTAAAATGTAGTTCTGATTTTTTTAGCCATCTATGAATAACATGCAAATACATTTTTTATAATTAAGTTTACTATAATACAATATCAAATTCATTTAAAATATTTATGGGTATGTCATCGTTTACAAATTAGCAATACTAGCACCAATACAAACAAATATTAAAGATGTCTTTTTAATTAAGATTAAAATTCAATTAAAAATATAGAACTACTGTTATGCCACATCATGTCAAATAAAGGTAGTCATTCACATTATAAAAACAATGTTCATTTAGCCACTTCTAAAGGGCTCCTTTAAATCAATTTAGGAGTAAGTCTTTTATATTTTGGGGCATTTTAATAAATATGAGCATACACAACCAGTAGCAGTTTTTTTTAATCGAGCACTCCTGGGTATAATTTCAGCAGCGAGTTTTTTGCCACTTCTGGTATTTCACGTATAACTCTCTTTCGCTTGTCTGAAATAATACATGTTTTATTTTATAGACTTTGCAATTTCAAAATTGTACAGGCATGGGAGAGATAGTATTTTCAGATATATAAATAAAATTTGCAATGTAGATATCCGCAACAGAAACAGAGTAATTGACATAATCCAACGGATCAGTAAGATAAAGTGGCTATAGACCAGCAATGCCATTATAAAATGTTCTCGGTAAGAAAGTGCAGTTCATGATGTTCAGCAGTGGCTCCGGAACGTAAGGGCACTGAAGGAACACGGATGGTTTTTAGTCAGTAAAAGTCTGACACTCCCTTCCGCTCCACCCACAGCGAAAGGCGTCATTAGATGATTTTCCATCCGCAAAAAAAAAAAAAAGCAGTGGGTTTTGGTAGGTTGCAATGAATTGTTTAATGAAAGAGGCCTCCTTCATAGATTGATTCGTAGGGGACCCCCTCTATGTATTTGCCGGCGGGTTTGCAATCGCAAGTTTTTATTACTTTGAACTGTTAACAGAAACACCTACAGTCCAATTCTTGTTTCAGTTTCCTTCTTTTGACACGAATAATATGGGTTAGTAGATCCTCTTGCGTCGCCACTACGCTTAACACAGTACAAACAAAATAATTTAGGAGTTATAATGAAGTCTGGTAGGCACAATTTATTTAATTATTTTAAAAACCTTACCCTAGAATGATCGTCGTTACCGTATCGTGGAGGTGTTTTTCACTTATAAATTGCACAAGGACAAAATTCACACCCTGAAAAATTATTTGTAGGTCATACAATTACTTGTTCTGTACGAGATTCGCCTTTTCTAGAAGTTTTCAGAAGTACCTATTCTAGTCCGGGTATAGGTACTGGTACAACTCGTACCAAACCATACCTGTCCAGCAAAATTACGTGTTAATTAATGTATTTTAGAAAAATCAAAGAGAACAAAAAAAAGAGTAATAAGTAGATGATATTTAAATACCAAGGAATTTTATGTATAGCATAATACAAAAATTCTCATTTAATTTTCTGCTTGATACTTGTTTGCTTTCATCTGATAGCTTTGAAAGTAAATGGATAAGAGAAAACGACTCGATTCCATTAATGCAATACGTGAGCACCCATCTTACAAAGTATCACTTTGACAGCGCTTGATTTGAATTTGAATAGGTGTTTTACATACCATGACCAAGAAATGCTTAAAATGTATATGTTACAAACTTAGAGTAATTACATACATACGTGTGGTTACAAGAAACGTACATAATTTTAATCTTTGTAGTACATTTTATTCTTACCACTTTTTCGTACAAAATATATTGGAATGAAGTTCTTTATCGGATGGTACGAGTTTGCCAGATGGGAGCTAGGCGACAAAAAGTGTAAGTTTTTTTCGTTACTACCCCTTGTGCCGTAGTGTAGACGGCCTTGGCTATAAGGAAGTGAGATTGAATAATACACATCTCCCTCGCACTTTCTCTAATCTTGCCATGAAAGAAATATTATTTTATTTCAATGACGCTTCATTTTAAAAGACGCTAGTAATTCATTTATTTGTGTTTGTTAATCAATAATATAATACCTACGTTTATCGATGATAATATACTACGCAAGGAACTTCGTTCCAACCGAGTGTTCCACGACACTCACGTATTTTGTTTATAGATTTCACATATTTTTTGTAATTTCTATAATTACAATTAGTATTTTAAATTTCATTTTAGTTTTATTAATGATTGTTTACTAGCAAACACTTGGCCTTGAAGCAAGCGCCTTCTTCTTTTTTCTCTTCTTAGATTATACGCAGGAATTACATGACGTAATTCCTCCCTCTCCCTTCCACCATCGAATGGACAGACGCCCGGCCTCTATCCGGCTCTTTGTTGTCAATATTCCACGCAATCGAATCAGACTGTTTACTTTTTTGTTCGTAATGTGTATAAAAATGGAGTGACAAAATTCTCCAGCATCTGCCTTTCCATTAGTGTACATGTATAAAACTACAAACCCTTCTGGTGGTAAGTGGTTATGAAGTGACAGATGGTAATCTTAGCGTAATAGGCTTTTGCTATTCACTCTTAACATCCAATTACAAGATTATTATATTAATTTGTAATGTATAGCAATATTTTTTTTTTTCATTTAATTCCGCCTATATTTTTATATAAACATTAAACAATTTTAACAGCTCTTTTCGATGTTAACAAAGCCATTATTCGAGCTCTGTAAATGCTGCAATTTTTATTTGCATTTACTTTCATAGATTCGTAGTCTCTTGAAGCTTAATGTCTAGATCTCTTTGTGACTACGTAATCAAAGGTGCAAAAGCAAATCAAAACCCTTATAGCCTAATGTAAGTAAGGGAAAGCTTTTCAGCTGTTCTAGACGGACGTGTTGAGTACTACTCAAAGACATCAAAAGCCATGTTACGTATGTTGAGCTAGATACACTATAGAATTCATTATTTCGCAGTCTCGGTAGTTTAGGGGCTAAACCATCGCCGTAGAAATTCACAGTTTGCGAGTAATCCAGGTTCAATCCCACCGGCATTATTAAACTATTCAATGTAGTTTTACGTGCTGCATTACTATGTTACTCCTAGGTGACTGAAAACTTCGAAAGGAAACCTGCATTTCTAAGAAATAAATTATTTAAAAAACGTAAAGTCCTCCAACATGCTCAAGAGCAGAGCTTATTGCTTTGATATTAAAACTTATTGCTCCTTACCACTATCATTACCATTAGAGCTAATAGAAAGTCACTGTTAAACATAGACCTCTCGATAGATTGTTTCATAGAGGATATATTTGCCATAGTTAACGCTTGGCAAGCGGGTTCGCAACTGCAATTAATTTTTATTTTTTAGTTGTTATTAAAAATACGATGCTACCAAACTCCTGGTTTGTTTACCTCCCATGGGACAATATTATTCCTTATTGCTCGAAATAAGGCGTGTGCAAAACAGTGGAACGTATAAGATTGTAACTTTTTCGTCTATTTACTTAATTAATTTACTTAAATTGCGTCAAAACTTTTTATGTTAAGATAATCCAGAATTAAGTCAACTATTCTGATTTTACTAGTTACAGTAATATGATGAAGTCAATTTTATTACAAAAACATAGATACACGCGATTCAATGCATTGCCTTAAACCAATTTTTGAGTTAAATTTAAAGTAACATACTGCGTACGTCCCTTTTGTGTATTTCTGAGATTTTTTTAAAGTGGAGAGTTCACCACTTTGGCGATTACGCCGACGTGATGCACAATGTGTTCGGAGGACTTTGGATCATAGAATAATATTATTAAAATATAACTTTGCACATCCTCTAAATATTTTTATTACTGAGACATATAGTATTCCTCACGCTGTTTTCCTTTACTACGGTTTACGTGGTGAATAAGGAATAGAAATTGCGGCATACTATTTTAAGCAAACTCAAATTAAGTGCACAGCTACGTTATGGTTTATTGTACTGAATAATATATTTGATTTCGGAAATGGGAGAGTACCTCAATTGGATTTAATTAAAAGTTGTAGCAAAATTTGCAAAAGATTCTTTAATTGAATGTATTTTTGTTCTGTAGTAACACAATAAAAAGGAAGTTAATAAAAAATATGTTTTTGTCAAAGAATAACAGTAATACTACTAATATTATTTTGAAATTGTCCCGAAAAGGTTTCAACTAGTTAGATGCACGCATAATTTGAAATTGTTTGTACAATTATGATTATTAGTACACCAAACAAGTTCATAGCCGAAATAAAGCCTCCTTTGTTTACATCTATCAATGAATTGAAAATATTCACTGGTACTCTGTTATGTTATTTTTCTAAATACAATTTTATATTTAAAAAAAAAACTAAAACTAGAAACTTAGGCAGCAGAGCTGAGTAAGTGGCGCAAATATGAGTCTCTGAGAGATGACTACATATTTGTGCCATTTGCTGTAGAGACTATCGGTCCGTGGGGTCCACGTGCGGTGAAGTTCCTAAAAGAACTCCATCCGCGGCTGGTCGTTGCTGCTGGTGATAAGAGGGCTGGTTCTTTCCTCGCTCAAAGGCTAAGTATAGCCATACAGCGGGGAAACGCAGCCAGCGTTCTTGGCACGATACCGCGGGGAGTAGGACTATATGATATTTAAGTTTTTAGTTTTAGTTTTTTTTTTTAAATTATTACTATAGTTTATAGTTGGTATTGTAGATAAAAATAAGTATTGTGTAAATATATTGAATTATTTTATATGATTACTAAATTCTATTTATACATTTTCTGCCGACTTCGGCAGACCGGAGAGATTCCCGGAGACGGGACTCAATTCGACTGTATGTTCTTTTTTATTTGAAAGCAGGTACTTCTCTTGTGGTCCCATATAAATTTGATCAAGGTCAGACCAATAGTTTTTGAGTTATTCTTAATAACTTATATTGAAGTAGGCTATAAAAAAACTTTTAATTTTGAATTATTTGTTACAAAACCTATTCATGATTTTTTTTAATTGTTTCTATGCAAAACTCAATAGATAAATATTGATAAAGCGTTTTTAGCTCTGCGATTTAATAATTTCCTAATTATGGAACATTTTGATTGAGTAGTGGTAGATTTAGATAGTGGTAGTTTTAACAATGGTAGAGCCACGCGGCAGCTTTTGCTGTCGCACGGATGGGCCGGCTCGAACCGGGGTGGTACCACGACCTCACAGAATACCAGCGTGAAGTAGAGGTTTACCTCTGCGTAGCGCTTGGTGAGTGCAGGTGGCCGGAGGCCCAATTCCCCCCACCCCCATCAACATGGTAGTGAAATTAAAGAAAAGACTACCCCAGGAGGGTACCAGCAACCCTGGAGCATCCCTCGCTGAGCATCCACGACCAACCCATTCAACACCTGAGCGTGGGTGCTCAGGCTGCCCCGCGTATTCTGGGGGGGGGGGCAAAATTCCGCTCGCGGCTAATAAGTTTTATTGCTCGGGGCAAGCCGAGCAATAAAACTACGGCGACTCCTGTCTGCTATCCGTGAATTTTTGCAACATAAGGGGAAATTCATTCCAACCTTAATGCTGTTAATTACCATGTAGAGACGGCGAAGCCTTTTTAACCGAGACTCAGGTGTCTTCTCCGGCTGATATTTCATATCTCTCATAGCCGGGGTACAAATTAGAATACTCCTTTGTGCCTCGGGCTGGGGTTTGCGTATACGGCAGAAAGGACATCTGTTTTCGTCGCCTCGGCGGTCTTGAAGATATGGTCCTGTCCATCCTATGGCTGTGCGTAGACAGCGACGACCATCCCCGCGTCTATAGGTCCAATTGCGGTAATGCCGGCACAGACCGACTCATCAACCACGTCCAAATGGCTGCAGACTCCGTGCTACAACAGGTCCCATCCGCAGAGATCGTGATACTCGGTGATTTTAACGCCTACCACGCTGAATGGCTTGGTTCCCGTTTAACCGATCATGCGGGTAGATCTTTCTATGACTTTGCCTTGGCATATGGTCTAACACAACAGGTTACTTCGCCTACGCGGATTCCAGATTTGGAAGATCATGTACCTTCCCTGTTTGACCTTCTGCTGACCTCTCACCCGGACGGATATTAGGTCTACGACGATGCCCCTCTGGGCTCTTCAGACCATTGTCTGATCCGGAGTACGGTGCTACTCACGCTCCCATCGCAGTTGCGATCTGCAGCTTGCCGTCGTGTTTGAGGAGTGCTACCGGGCCTGGGCTGAAGCATCAACGTCTCGGGATATAAACACCAGCGCACTTAAAAATAAGTTTAATTCCGCCTCCAGATATTTCAAAAGCGTCATTGCCAATGCAAGGTTTAAGCACATCGGCAGAATTGGCGAGAAGCTATTTCGCCTTCCTTCGGGAAACCGTGCAATCTGGTCTCCCGCCAAGGCTGTCCAAGGGAACTTTTGTCAGCCATTTCTTCCATCTCTGCACAGAGTGGACTACTCACTGGCCCATGCCGCAAAAGAGAAATCTCTTTTAAGAAAGATCTTTTAAGCTCCCTCCAACTCGACTCTAGATGACGGGGGAATACACCGCCGACAATCCCGCGGTGCCTGTGCTCCATGCCGGATGTGCGATTAACACAGCGCTCGATTCGTAAAGCACTCTACTTCCTGGACGTCAACAAGTTTAGTGAGCCCGATAAAGTTCCACCTATTGTGCTGAAGACGTGTGCTCCTGAGTTGGCACCGGTTTTAACACGTCTTTTTCGGAACTCCTACTCCCAAGGCGTAGTCATGAGTTCATGGATGACAACTTTGGTCCACCCGATCCCTAAAAAAGGCGACCGCTCAGACCCGTCCAACTACAGGCCTATCGCCATCACCTCCTTGTTCTCCAAAATAATGGAATCCATTATAAACTGCCAGCTCATGAGGTACATTGAGGATCACCAGCTGATTAGTGTCCGACAGTACGGTTTTCGTCGGGGTCGATCAACTTGTGATCTTCTGGTTTACTTGACTCCTAGATGGGTGGAGGCAGTAAAGTCCAAGGGGGAGGCATTGGCCGTTAGTTTGGACATGGCGAAGGCCTGCGATCGGGTCTAGCACAAAGCGCTTCTTTCGAAGATTCCTTCCTATGGGCTTCCTGAGAAATTGTACAAATAGATCACCAGTTTCCTTGCTGATGGGAGCATCAAGGTCGTAGTAGATGGTGCATGCTCTGATTTTACGCCTATCAACGCTGAAATTCCACAAGGCTGCGTGCTATCACCAACGCTGTTTCTCCTGCATATCAATTATATGTTGCAAACTTGAAGCATTCATTGCTATGCAGACGACAGCACTGGTGACTCCTTATATACCAGGCGTACCAATACTTTTTAGGAAAACGTCTCCGAGTAGCTGGACAAGCTTGTGCCTGAAGTTGAGTCTTTGCTGAACAAAGTCTCGGATTGTGGGCGACTAAATCTCGTCCAGTTCGGTCCCCAAAAGATACAAGTTTGCGCGTTTACCGCTAAAAAGAACCCCTTTGTCGTATCTCCTCAGTTTCGAGGCACTCCCCTTGCTGCCTCAGCCAGTATCGGAATCCTTGGCGTCGACATATCGAATAGTGTGCAGTTTCGTGGGCACTTGGAAGGTAAGGCCAAACTGGCCTCTAAAAAGCTTGGCGTGCTCAGCAGAGCGAGACAGTATTTCATGCCGTCACATCGCTTGCAGCTTTATAAAGCGCAAATCCGGCCTCACATGAAATACAGTACTGTTCTCATCTCTTGGCCGGGGCACCTCAGTGCCAGCTTCTTCCACTTGACCGCATCTAGCGCAGAGCGGTTCGAATCGTCGACGACCGAGTACTTTCTGATTGGCTCGATACACTTGCACTGCGTAGAGATGTTGCATCTTTTTGCGTATTTTTTCGCTTCTATCACAGAGAGTGCTCTGAGGAATTATCCGGACTAATTCTAGGCGCTCAATTTCCCCATCGCACATCGCGACAAGACTCGCGTTACCATCCAAACCATCTGGATGATAGGCGGTCCACGACAGTGCGATTTAGAAGAAGTTTTCTCCCTCGCACAACTTCCTTGTGGAATCGATTACCTCCATCGATTTTTCCGGCCAATATGACTTAGGGACCTTCAAGAAAGTACCTTCTCCTTTTAAAAAGGCCGGCAATGCATTTGCAATTCCCCTGGTGATGCGGTTGTTCATGGGCGGCTGTAGTCACTTACCATCAAGTGAGCCGCATGCCCTTTTGCCCCCTCTACTATAAAAAAGAATTTTCTTAAATATTTTTATAATTATGTTATTATTAATCATTTATTTTCAGAGAGATCCATATGTTAGTATTGGTACAATTTTTCATACATGCTCAGTTTTTTTTATAGAATAAGGGTGACAAAGGAGCACACAGTCCACCTGATGGTAAGTGGTTGCTGCGGCCCATAGACACCTACATCTATCCTCTATAACAAATCAAAATGTAGATGCGTTGTCACCCGTGAGGACTAAGATGGAATGCCTCATTTCCAGTAAAAAGGGCCTCCAGCCACCTGCACTCACCAAGCGAAACGCAGGGGTAAACCTTTACTTCACGCTGGTTTTCTGTGAGGTCGTGGTACCACCCCGGTTCAAGCCGGCCCATCCGTGCGACAGCAAAAGCTGCCGCGTGGCTCTACCTCTGTTAGTAAAAACTAAACAAATTTTACGAAACTTCATACAGAGACTAAAGTTCTGGCTTGTCAGCTTATGGAACTGGAATGGACTTTGTTCCCACTCTACATTCTTACCGGTATTCTAAATATATATTTTCCCATCTTTAGAGGGTGACTGGTTGTTAAACCGAAAGGAAATAATATTTACAAGGTCTTCAGAGATAACTGTTTATCTTAGCTTTGCCCACAGTTTATCATAACATACTATGTCAAAAGCCTCAGACAGATCTAAAAAGCAAGTATAAATAAAAGTTTTTCTATCAAAATAGTAGCTTATAGTATGTTTTAACGCTAGTATCGCACTCTCAGTTGAGAGTTCCCCTCGAAAACTGAACCATTTGTCTTGTAGAGTTGTGAGACTATTTAGATGTTTGTCAAGGAGCATACAAGACTTTAGTAACTACAGTAGACAAAGGAATTATTCTTTATTTACTTTTGGTATTAATATCACCGCTAGGATTTTTTGCTAACGGTATAACAATTGTATTGTATAAGGATTGGTGGTAAATACATAAATTATAACATATCATAAGTTAAAAAATATTGAAAAAGCTCTACATAAGTGCAAACCAGCATATCGCAAGTGCTCAACACTGAGACCATAATGTCTAGAAGATTTTACGTTCTTCATCTTAGAAATAATAGTAGCAATATCTCAACCCGAGAAAGCAAGTTGGCTTAATACTGTGCATAGCTCAGTATTAGGTACTTGCGGCTTATTGCGTTTCACTCTAAGGTTAAATTATGCATCTTCTTAAATATTTAATTATAAACTAATACATGAAAATTTAATCACGTATCTATTCATATTAGTATTTTTTAAGTTTAGTCGTTATTTTTTAATATTTATCTTGTATATTTCACTAACTAACACATTACTTTCATTTCATTACTATAAAATACCAATGTCTGCTTCATAATAAATTAGTCCGTATATTACAAAGTGGGTTGTAAGTTTTACTAAATTTTATTTGTTTTGGTTTCTACTGGTTTGTTTCTCTCTGTCACCTCTTACGACACCCACGAGATGATATGGGGTAGTGAATATTCTAACAACGCCAGTAAACAGTACCAAACAATAACAAATTTAATCAATTGAAAAACATATATTTTTAATTATTATAATTCAATAATAATCTAAAGTTTTCCATTACTACTTAAAACTACATTATATATTTTTTGCGACTTGTCATTATAGATTCCAAGATATCTCGAAAGTCGTCTTACCTTAATACGCTTGCAAAATCCTATCGAGACGGATAGAGCTTTGCAGCTGTTGTTTCGCAAAAACAAAAAGAAAATGATATTTCGGAATTTAAGAATATATTTTGCTAGTACAATTTCAAAAATAAAATATACTGAATGAAATATTAACAACTTTAATATACCAAATTTTTTTCATAACATCACACCATTACCATAAAAAACCCAATTTAATTGAGGACGGTCAGTTTTGATTTTTCCACTCACTCTCGCATATCTTCCATCACCTGAGAAGAGCAGTAGTTTTAAAATGACCAGGGCGGAAACCCGACTGATAGGGGGAAAGAATGTTTTTTGAGAAAATTAAAGATGAAATCTGTTTATGAACAACATCTTCCAGAACCTTAAAGAGAAAAGCCAAGATAGAAATTGAAACTGAAATTGGATAAAGCACTGCAATTGGATATAACACTGCAACCTGATATATAATTTTCTTTAAAAAAACACTTTTATTTGCAATGTATAGTATTTTAACTAGCGTGCTAAATAGTTTTCCTTGCATACTATGAAATATTAAGTCGTGCGCATATTTATTTTCTAGTTTGTTAGTCATACCAGCAGCCCAGAAGTCGAAATTTGACTTTAATATATTAAAATTTTTAGTTTGTATTTTAATAATCAGCTGTACGTTAAAATAAAGAAAACAGATATTTAATATACTAAATATATAATGACCACTTTATGCCTTGGCATGTACTCCACAGACTAAAAAAAAAAACAGTGAAAAGCACACAAAATTCACAGCTGATTCAGTATCATGAGTATTACTGACATGACATTCATGTCATGTCAGTAATTATTCGTTGAAAATATTTTAAAGTTCTTTGGCGACTATTTCTACTTTGTACTAAAACGAAAACAGACTTATGTATTTGAAACAAGCACAAAATACGCAATGTTAAGTTTACATAAGGAACATATTTTAAAAATTATTTGCTCTTAAATACGCCATTCATTTTGTGATTATTTCAAGAAAATTATTTTCTAGAGTTATTTTTCAATACCATGAATTATTAAACATCTCCGAACAGTTTGTACAAATTATTTCACACAACAGCCAATTTGCGTCAATCTCATTAAAATAATAATTTATTATTTTCATTATAAGTTTTTATAAAGTTAATTAAGTCAACGATGAAGTGCACAATGCTCGTTTTATGGCCGCCCGCTAACAGCAATTAATTTTTTAAACGGTAAAGAAAAATGTCGCAAGGAAAGCTGGATGTCTGAGATATTACAAAAAATATATGTCGAGACCTGTGAAGTTCGCCAACACGCTTTGAGGCACTGCGGCTGAGTTTTCCTTGCCCTTAAACCCTCTCAGAAGTAAGGGGGGCTTATTATATTTAAAAAAAACAGCTTTCTCAGCTTCAGCTTCCATATAAACTTTAGCAGTGTATACTTAAAAGGGATACAAAGATTTCACGTATTTTCTCGTATACAGGGTTATTTTTCAAAGAGTAGCCAAAGGGGAATGCCCACCGTTCACAGACACCGGCTATGAGTGCCCGCATATAAAAGCATATGGAAATGATAATATGCAATTAAAAGAATAAAATGGTTAAAGACTTGGTTTAAAAAGTCCGGGTTTTTAATATATAAGGTTTTTTATTTTCACAAGAACAGTTTTTAACGACAAATGACTTCGTCTTTTCGTGACATTTAAACCATAATTGACACAGCGTGATTGTCCTCTTGAATAAGTTACTAAAAACTGGGAAGAACTCTGGCCGGAGTGAAAGCTGGCGTCATGGTTAACAGAAACAGAACGCTCTATCTCTGTGACGTAACGTCACAATCCGACAGAGCGAACGCGCAGTAGGTACTTGTTAAGTTCAGTACTAACCGTGCGCTCGGAAGTATACGGTCGCTTACCTACATATTATATCGAATATCAGAGTTGAAACAGAAACAGAAACTTTTTATTCAATATAGATTATAAATAATACTTATTGAAAGTCACACTTTTGTTAAATAACCACTGGTTCGAAAAAAACCTCTGTCCTGGAAAGAGCCAGCAAGAAACCCAGCGGGACCCTTTTTTTAAATAACAGCTTACAATCATGTATGTTACATAAATTAACAACACAAAAAATTAGAAATAGCTTGGTAGCGATCACCTCCTTTCCAGGGTTATTATAATCCATTAATTCTTTAATATTATATTAACCCTTATTATACAAACTTAGTTTAATAAAGTTTGAACTTTGAACAGGTCAAATTTTTGTACATTTTCTAGAATTTTGTTGTAAAAGCGTATAAATTGCCCCAAGAATGAATAACTGACTCGATGGAGTCGAGTAACTGGTACTACTAGCTTGTGTCTGTTCCTAGTATTAACAGAATGAATATCACTTATTTTTTTAAAACTACTTTTATTTTTGTATACGTACATTACATTTTTATAAATTCATTGAGAGGTCAAAGTTAATATATTAATTTCCTTAAATTTTTGTTGCAGCGACTCTTTAGGCTTCAAATAATAAATTGCTCTTATGGCACTCTTCTGTAAAACAAATAAAATTTCAATGTCAGCTGCGTGTCACCATAGTAAAATACCATACGACATTATGCTATATAGCCTAAGTAAACAAGTCTAGCTGTTTCAACACTGGTAAGGCTTCTAATATTTTTACGGCATATTCTGCAGAACTAAGTCTGCTTGCTAGTTTTGATATAGCTCCATTGAAGCTTCGCGTCTAGTGTGATTCTAAGAAAAATGGTGGTATCTACAAGACTCAGTTTCTGCCCATTTAAAATTACATTAGTATTTAATTGTTTGACATATGGAGTCTTGAATTTCATACATTTCGTTTTAGTTCCATTTAAATGCAAATTATTAACATTAAACCAATTTACTAATTTAGATATAGCATTATTTACTTCGTCACATTTTAGCAATTGTCGACTTAATTTGAAAATTAAAGAAGTGTCATCTGCAAATAATACTATATCATGGTTATCTCCTACTATGTAAGGTAAGACATTAATGTACACAAGAAACAGAAAGAGACCAATAATTGGGCCTTGAGGCACGCCTATTTATATTTTATTTATATATTATTAGCTCATACTGTTCATGACAACTTTTTGCAAAATAAATTAAAAATTTAAGGGGGCTCCCCTATTAGAAACGTGTGTTATGGTACGGAACCCTTCATGCGCGAGTCCGACTCGTACTTGGTCGGTATTTTTATTTACCACTGGTTCGGAAAATACCTCTGTACTGGAAAAAACCTACAAGAAACCCAGAGGGGACTTTTTTAAAACATATTTAACTATTCAATAATTTTGTTTGCACATTTTTAACAGAAACAGCATGGTGGCGATCACCTCATTTCCGGGGTTATTTTCATTCATATATTCCGTGATATTATTAAAATAAACATTTTAGTACAATTTTTCTTCAATAAATTATTTAAACTTGTTCATTGTTAGAATAATGATATTGTGTTGTATTCGAGTTATATTATTACAAATAATATTAAGATAATCGTTTTAAAACAATACTTAAAAATAGTACTTAAAGAGTCAACCTGAGTTTAGAGGGTGGATGTGGGAATAGTGAATTAAAAAACAGCGGGAGACACTGAATTACCTCTCAAGCACATGACACCTTGTCACGTCCACCAGCTTTAAAAATGGCGTCCAGCGGAGGAAAAGTTTTAAACACAATTGCTACAATATGAATTCATTAGAAACTCGATAAAATTATTTGCATTTTGTTCCATAGTCGCACAGATAGGTAGGCTCGAACCGGGTAGGTACCACGATGTCACAGAATACCAACGTGAAGTAGAAATTTACTCTGCGTTTTGCCTGGTAAGTGCAGGTGGAACAGAGGTCTAACCCCGCTAAGCATCCATGCGCAAGTTACTCTACTCTTCCTAAGCATGGGTGCTCAGGCTGCTCCGCGTGCTTTGGGGAAATTCTGTTCGATACTGATACTAATTAAGGCACTGTTCTCCATACTCCGGCAGTCTTGAAAGTACGGACCTGTTCATCCCATGGCTGCGCGTAGACAGCGATGACCGTCCCGGTATCTACGGGTAACTCTACAGGTACCACAGCAAAAAAACAGCACCTCTTTAACAGTGGTAGAGCCACGCGGCAGCTTTTGCTGTCGCACGGATGGGCCGGCTCGAACCGGGGTGGTACCACGACCTCACAGAAAACCAGCGTGAAGTAGAGGTTTACCTCTGCGTTTCGCTTGGTGAGTGCAGGTGGCCGGAGGCCCTTTTTACTGGAAATGAGGCATTCCATCTTAGTTCTCACGGGTGACAACGCATCTAAATTTTGATTTGTAATAGAGGATAGATGTAGATGTCTATGGGCCGCAGCAACCACTTACCATCAGGTGAACTGTGTGCTCGTTTGTCACCCTTATCCTATAAAAAAAGCAGTAATTTCAACACAGATCAACTTATCAACCACGTGAAAATAGCTACAGATTCCTTACTATAACAAATCTCATCCGCAGAGATCGTAATCCCTGGCGATTTAACACCGACCACGCCGAATGGCTCTGTTAACTTTTAACCAACTATGCGAGTAGATCTGTTTATGACTTTACCTTGGCATATAGTCTGACACAACTGGTTACTTTACCTACGCGGATTCCAGACGTGGAAGATTATGGCCTTTGCCTGTTGAATCTTTTACTTATTCTCATCCAAAACGGTATCAGGTCGACGCCCTTCTTGGCTCTTCAAAACATTGTCTGATCTGGAGTATGTTACCACTCACGCTCGCATCGCAGGCCCATCGGAAGCAAATCCTAGCCATTATTTATTCGCTCTTGTAAAATTTCATCACGGAATAAGCAATAGTGCTATAGGAGCTCGGCTGACGCATTAACTTCCCGGATGTAAATACCACAGCCCTTAAAAAGAAATAACATGTCGCCTCTAGCTCAAACAGCGTCAAAAGAGTTATTGCCAAGACAAATTCAGAGCAAATCGGTAGAATTTTTATCAGTGGTAGAGCCACGCGGCAGCTTTTGCTGTCGCACGGATGGGCCGGCCCGAACCGGGGTGGTACCACGACCTCACAGAAAACCAGGGTGAAGTAGAGATTTACATCTGCGTTTTGCTTGGTGAGTGCAGGTGGCCGGAGGCCCTTTTTACTGGTAATGAGGCATTTCATCTTAGTCCTCACGGGTGACAACGCATCTACATTTTGGTTTGTAATAGAGGATAGATGTAGATGTCTATGGGCCGCAGCAACCACTTACCATCAGGTGGACTGTGTGCTCGTTTGTCACCCTTATCCTATTAAAAAAAAGAATTCGCGAGAAACTAGTTCGTCTTCCTTTCGGAATTCTGGTCTATTAATAAGGGTGTCTAAGGAAACTTCTTTCAGCTATCTCTTTTATTTCTGCACAGGGAGGGACTGCTTACTTTTCCATGCTATAAAGGAGAAAGCCTAACAGATCGGCTCTCTTTTTGCGTCCCTCTCGATTCTCGATGACGGGGGGAACTCATCGCCGACCACCCGGAGGTGTGAGTTCAACATGCCGGATATGCAGTTCACACAGCTCTTAATGTGCAAAGCACTTCTCTTCTTAAACGTCGAGTGGACCTGATGGAGTCCCTCTCATTGTGCTGAAGACTGCTCCTAACACGTTTTTTCTGGTACTGCTACTCCATAGGCGTACCACTAGTGATTTTTCCGATACAATACGACTTGGGGATCTTTGAAAACCACTTACCAGCAGGTAGAATGTGTGTTCGTACGTCACCCTTATCCTATAAATAAATAAAATATTAGCTTCCAAAATCAAAAAATTAATGACAAACGCGAAACACGTGAATACAAAATAATAACATTTTTAAGAGAAATTAAAAATGTAAACAATTGAGACAACTTTATGTTCATTGTTGAAACGGCTTAAAGCCTACCACACTATGATGCAGACGTGGACAGATGCCACGTGAACCTGGAGAAAGCTGGGCGCCTCATGATTTCTCATGTTGGATCCTCTAAAGGAGGATTTCTATATAATAAAACTACCTACTAAAGAAGCGATCACTGCGCCAAAAAAAATACAAAGAAAATAGATATGGACGACTATGAAACAGACATACATTTTGAATGCCTTATAGAAAATCAAATAATAATTAAGGTATATTTCGATAGTTACGACGACAGCTTTACTAGTTGTAATTGAAAGTGGTTAAATAAATTTGTTTTTAATCTAGAGCTGTTTTTTATTTATATAAATCCTTCTGTATAAATTAGCAGTAAGCAATAAATATGAAAAACTGATAAATTCTGTGTGTTGTCTGTTTCTTATTTTACCTGGTACTAATCTAGAAAAAACTGTAAATAATCTTTCCAGAATCGATTATTGTAGGTACTGATTTTTAGTTGAAATGTTTAGTCCACTAAACGTGACAACTGTCTAATGGTATTTATTTCTTAGATTTGATGAAGCATTGTTTTTTTTATTCTAGGTAATAAAATCAGGAAAATTGTGCACAGCCGTAAAAAGCTGAAGCCTAAATTTTCAAAATCATTAATTTCTATATTAAAAGGTTAGAAGGGCACTTCCGCGCCAAAAAACAAATGGAAAGAAATAAACATTTATCTTACTTTCGCATTTATTTTTATTTTGTTTGCGTGGTCTCTACTCGGCTTTTTGTTCTGTTTAATTTATTATTATGTTAAATCTATTATTATGTTTAATTTATTATTATACCCCGTGTAGTGGCGGGTAAAAATACCTACTACCCCATATCTTCCCTTGGGTGCCGTAAGAGGTGACAGAGAGAAAAAGGGGCAGAAGATGGGCAGCACCATATTTCTGATAAAAGCAAAAAAAAATAAAAAACTGCGGTTGCCAACCCGCTTACTAAGCGTGGCAACTATGGCAGTAAACTCTTCACGAGCAACGACACTAATAAACGGCCCCCAGTCTTCGGAAACCCCGCTATTCCTGGCTACGGTGGCGACCATGGTAACGGCGGGGTAGTGGGTGCTAAGAATCTCCGGTGGAGGTTCGTTTGCCACCTACGATGAATCGACCTGGCAACTTATAACGCACCCACCCTGAGGACTGACGAGAAGATCCTAGAGCTGGAAGAAGAGATAGATAAGTTTCATTGGCATATTACAGGATTATCCGAGGTCCGAAGATAGGGGGAGTACACGGAGATCCTCGAATCCGGCAACTTGTTCTATCACCGGGAGGGCGACCATCTGTTCCAAGGAGGTGTTGAATTTATCATCCACAAGTCTCTCGTTAACACTTTGTAAAGATTGAGAGTATGTCGACGAGGGTTACCGTTACAAGGGCGTACCTTATACTCAGAATCCCCAAACGGTATTCGCTGAAGGTCATACAGGTTTACGCACCAATCTCGGCGCATCCCGATGAGGAGATGGAAGAAATATAAAACAATTTTAATTATTATTGTCGTTTTGCCAAACTGCTTGCCACGCGTGGCTACTATGGAGAAATCTATCTCTATGTCTCTATGTGCCAATCTATAGGGCAGGCCTATGTTCAGCAATGGAATTTATAGGCTGTACGAATGGATGGTTTGATATACTGTGTATAATAGCAGCATATTAAAATAAATGCTGTATATTCATTTTAATAAATAAATACTGTGTATTAATTTTAATATGCTGCTTTAGAAAATGCACAAATATTTAAATAAAACGAGTTTATACGGATTTCATCGCGTATATTAACTTATGTTATATTCCCAACGTATCGAGCACTTTATAGCACCTACGGGGGACTGAGGTGCTTGACGTCCCAATGTCATAATTAACCACGCTCAGCGGACATCAAGAAAGAGCACACAAAAAGGATTCCTACCAATTTTACAGCGAGATTAAAGACCTAAATCTGGCAGACAATGATGCTATGGTCAGTTTTGATGTGCGATGTTTATTCACATGCTTATCTGTTGTAGACTTTATCTCAATTTTACTAGAAGGCTGAAAAAAACAACATGCTCGTTGATATGCATTATTACTCAGACACTGCCTTAAATCAAGCAAGTAGATGGTGTGGCGATGGGCTCACCTGTATCTCCCATTGTTGCCGATATATTCATGGAAGACTGAAGAGAAAGCCCTGCAAACTTCTCCCGTAAATCATAAATACTACAAACGGTACGTAGATGACACTTTCACATTTCTACCTTAAGATAAAGATACTATAAGATTTAACTGTGACAGGGGGATATTCAACACCTAGGCTCCTCGTAACCATTGGTGCTGCAAAGTACGATATGTCGGAAATATAAAAATAAGCTAATTAAATGCAATAAAATCAATGAATCCTATATTCTATCAATAAACGAGTAGGACGGGCTATACTAGTGGTATAATAATTCGAAAATGCTGAACTCAAGTCCACAGACTAACGATAGCAGCATTGTCAGTGCATGTTATCCGTGCCGTAATCAATCTGCCTGTTCAGCGTGTTGAGTATGCTTATTTTTCAAGTCATGTATGCTATGAATCAGGAAAAGCTGTTACGGAAGATAATTCTAATAATTATTAGTCTATACAAGTTTTCTCCTGGCCAAAGGCCTTTGCTATGCGAAAATTGTTTCTTAATCTTTTTTATTTTATACAAAAGTTTATTCTAATCGGCGCAATTGAAGAAGGCCTCTACCGCAAATTGGGATTCGACGGACTTTTAATTCTGTTAAGCATATGTATTTACAAGTTTAAGAGTAGACAGGCAAGATTTTTACGGAGGTAGTTTATTGGCCCGTGAAAGACATAGGCTACTTACACTTATCCTTTTATGTCGAAAAAAAAATGCAATATTGCAATTAACTCTGCATGAAAAAATGGCTGAACGACTTTCTTGAAATGAGAAGAATATTATTTCCGACATCCAAGCGGGTGAAGCTGATGGCAAAGGCTGGTAAGTTTCGAGTATATTATACATAATAGATTTTCTTACATGATACATTTTGTATCAAAACATTTTTTTAAATGTTTTTTTTAATACTTAATGTTTAATTATAAATTATATTTATTTACTTATCTTCAAGCAAGATTCAAGCAATCAAGCTTAAATATCTGTGGAAACTATTGGTTTTAGGATTACTTTTATATCTTTAATAATGTAAATATTTATTGTAGTGTATATTTCCCGTATAAAGCAATATATTTATATATATATTATATATATATATATATATATATATATATATATATATATATATATATTTTTTTTATAGTATAATAGGGATATATATATATATATATATATATATATATATATATATGTGTGTATATATAAGTCGTTAATGTTGTTAGTTTTCCTGTATAATGTATATACGAGTAATACTTGATATACTTGATTTCATACCAGATTAACTCAAAGGTATATGGAGAAAAATCGATATTAAATTTTCTTCGCTGAATAGGGCTAATAGTTATTATCTAATATTATCATGGGATAAGCAGGCTCACAGAGATATTTAATCAACTGTCCTCTTTATAAATATAGATTAAGGTTGGTATTTATTAGAGGAACATATTTTGATGAAAATAATTACATTTGATTGTATTTTACATAAAATTTAAAAATAATTAACCATAAAACGATTTTATCTAATATACGATAAACATAAAATCACTTTAAAGTTAAAAAAAATCTTTCCAGTTCTGCCTGTAGAGAGAAGGTTCCATGATGCAGTATCGAGGTGCAGCGCTGAGGGCTACGGTTTCAAATCCCACGCGAAAGAACTATTTATATTGCCTAAAATAGTTGTTGTGGATCTGTATGTTTGCCCTTGAGCTTGAGAGATTTGAGTATGGAAACTTCCTTTGTGATACAGGAGTACATCCTGTCGTGCATATTACGTTTT
This sequence comes from Parnassius glacialis, assembly GCA_033319125.1. Classification (NCBI taxonomy): domain Eukaryota; kingdom Metazoa; phylum Arthropoda; class Insecta; order Lepidoptera; family Papilionidae; genus Parnassius; species Parnassius glacialis. The sequence goes on along the minus strand of JAVANC010000006.1, from coordinate 50,326,851 downwards.
AAAATTCTCCAGGAAAATTAATTTTATGCTTTATGTAGAAACGTAAATATTTGAGAGAACTAAGTATGAATTTATTACAGCATACACACTGACACTAAAACTTTACCTATAGCATTACTTTCGTAAACAACAGGCATAAAGGACATAAATGCTAGTAAAGGAGTCAATGTATGTATTGTGCTTTGAACAAGCATCGCTTTTAGAGCTTATATATGTAAACACATTCAAAGCTGTTGTTCTAAAGTTGTCAGTGGATATTTTTTGGAACGGTTAACTATACATAATATTACGTCGACATTTTCTTATGATTTTTAAATGATTGTTATGTTGCTTATTAAATCCATATGTATAATTAACCACTGGAATGAGGCAATCGCTACCATACTTTTTCTAAATGTTTTCATACTAATTGTGTAAAATATTATATTACAAGTTACGCTTTCAAAAAAATTCCGCTGGGTTACTGGCTGGTTCTTCTCAGGACAGAGGTTTTTTCCGAACGAGTGGTTGAGCTCAAATGACTAATAAAGTATTATTGTAATCTATTTTGAATAAAAATGATTCTCTATAACATATATAACACGTGGTAGAGCCATGCTGCAGCTATATTAGTAGTAAAGTTGTAGCACGAATGGGTCGGCTCGACCGGGGAAGGACCACGCTCTCACAGAAAACCAGCGTAAAATAGCAGCTTAACGCTGCTGTATTTCGTATGGTGAGTGTAGAGAACCGGAGACCCATTTTACTGGAAAAGAGGCATTCCATCTTAGTCCTCACGGGTGACAACGCATGTGCATTTTGAGTCTTTATTGAGGATAAAAAATGTGGATGTCTATGGGTCACAGCAACCACTTACCATCAGGTGGACTGTGTGCTCGTTTTTCACCCTATCCTATAAAAAAAATAAAAAAAAAAATATTATATTTGAAATGGAGTCATAAAATCATGTCGACATTTCTATAAATGTTTTTAAATTACTCTTATAGACGTTACGCTGCTTATGGATTTATATAAAAATTGCGATCAGCCTCGGCTTAACACGGGTGGTTTCTGGTGACCCACTCAAACACACAAAAAATCACCAAAATCGGTCCAACCGTTCAAGTCGATTGTAGTGACAAACACACGTGCAGAAGAATTATATATCTAAAGATATATTAATATATCGTGAGATGTAGTCCGTCTGGGTAAGACCACCGTCTTACCTATACCTGCCGCTACATTGCATGGCTGTATTTCTGTCTCAAAGGTATAGAGAGCTAAAATAAATACAGGCTGAGAAGCATTCTATATTATACTTAGAACCTCAGATGTGCTTAGAGTTAGCTGTAGGTGTCCATGGACTGCAATAGCCACTTAATTTTTTTACGGAAAAAGAGTGACTAAAGAGCACACAGTTCACCTGATGGCAAGTGAATGCTGCGGCCCATAAACATCTACATTTGTCTTCAATAAACAATCAAAATGCAGATATGTTGTCACACCTGAGGACTAAGATGGAATGCCTCATTTCCAGTAAAGTGTCTCCGGTTCTCTACACTCACTATACGAAACACAGCAACATTAAGCTACAATTTCACGTTGGTATTCTGGGAGAGCATCGTAAAAACATATTTATGTTATACATATTTATACATATAAATACTTAAACATATAATATACTCTATAAACATATATACACACACACACACATATATATATATATATATATATATACACACACACACACACATATATACATATATATATATATTGTGGTCGTCAATCCACTTCATAAGAGAGGAAAACATTGCAAATATTTCCCCTATGACGCAGGGGACGCAAGGGAATAATGTAATTAATAAAAGAATGACGGATAATGTGTTAAGGGAGTTGTGGTGGAGTAATGAAAGAGGAGGCAGATCACGATCGTTCTGCGATATTTGCACTATCATAGCAGTGCACTCTATGTACGTTCCATGAAACAAAACCGTTGTCCAATAGATAAACATGAATAAAAAAAAATATTTAAAAGGAGAACTTAGTGTTTTGTTCTGCTAAAAGCACATTAATTAAGGTGTCTATGGAATTTAAAAAAGAAACAACCTTATAAAATAAAGGTGAGAATAATATAAATCTAAACATAATTGAAAACTAAATGGACAAATTGTTTTTGCTGTAACGATTTGTCAATTAGTTAAGGAAAAGGCTGTAAGCCTCGTCTGATGTAATTTTTTTCAAACTGGAATATCTTTAATTCGTGAATTTTTGCAGTAGTAGTATGACTTAAGACAAAATGTTTAGGATTTAAATGTCTATATTATTATATATTTTTCATTTGCAGACACAAAAAACAAATGCCAACAAAAATTTGTTTGAGATTTCGTCGTTGTTCTTTAGTATGTGATTCTATTTTACAAAAATATGTGTACAATTCAAACACGGTTACAGTGAAATCTTTAAGTGAAATGAAATATAAGATAAAAATATTTCATGGCAAATGATTTATTTAATATGATAATTTTCAACCTCAGTACAACATAAAATATAAGATAAAAGTTTAATTTTATGGCAAATAAATGTAACAATCCTTATTTTCTCCCGATTTCATAAAGGAGACGGTACTCAATTCGACTGTATGTTTTTTTATGTGTGTTACCTCATAACTTTTTACAAGGTGAACGATTTTGATTATATTTTTTATTTAAAAGCTGGTACGTTACATGTGGCCCCAAATAAATTTCATCATGGTCTGACTAATAGTTTTTAAGTTAATATCTTAATCATTTATATTAAATTCGGTTGTACAAAATTTTTAATTTTATAGTATTAGATATGTAGAAACTAAATTTTAGTTTATTAATTAAATCAAAGAATATTTTCTTTCTTAAAAAATTGCCTTGTAATAGCACCATCTACTTAATTCTAAATAATCATCATCATCATCATTATTACAGCCCTTCACATGTCTACTGCTGAACATAAACCTCTCCCAAGGAATGCCACAAAGCATGGTTCCGAAATACCTGCATCCATCGACTTCCTGCATGTCTTACCAGGTTGTCACTCCATCTAGTTAGGGGTCACCGTACATTTCGGCTACTGGT